>MU888068.1:0-15115 GCA_036418205.1 Ostertagia ostertagi
TGAAGGAAGTCCGGTACCAATTAGCCGACCCCGCAGAACGGAAGGCTCGGTAGGCCTGCACGACGCACGACCCAGAACTCGATTGCCGGACTAGCGCATTTTGCCACTAAACCACTTCAGAACAAAAGAAGCACTCAAAGTTCCACTGTTTTCGCGCAGTGATATAGATGATGCAATGATTGAAAAAAATCAGCCATTCTTCGGTTTAATCATCATAGCTTGTCTGGTGGGCGGTGGGCGCAGGTATTCTATTAGGGAACTGCATTTGCTGTGGTTTTTGGCATTTTGAGCATTCATATTGGCGAAATTAAAATAAACGCACTAACGACTCCGTGAACTCAATATTTTACCTGACAGTTACTTGCTCATAAGGATAGTTTGACACATTGGCTTCGAAAGTTGGGTGAAGCCTTACTAAAAGTCCTCACCGTGGGTGAGGGTGCTAGGTCGGCAACTGTAGAGGCCTTAGGGCCTCGAAACTGTAGGCGCCCGTGCCTAATTGAAGCACTAGTCCCCTACAGTTTCGATCCACCGCACCTGGTAAATCCGTGCCCGATCACCGTACGATATCTTCTACGTGACGTGCGTATTGGGTTGTCTCATAATTCCTGTCGCATTTCTATTCAATTTCAAATTTCTTCCGTCTAAGACCGTTTCATTGCGAAATACGTTAGTATGTTGAAGTATGCTTCAAGAGCCTTAACAGCATGGTTTCGGAAGCGCAAGCCCTAACGGGTTAATCAACTAGGAATAAAAATAGGTCAGTGACTATAATGAATGATTATGCTTTACGATCCTCAAATGAACTCTGTAGCAAGGAGGACAACAGAGAAGATCAGCGCTGTGTTTGACCCAGTCTCTGCTACTGATAGGGTACTGAGCTAGTGGTCCAATCGCAACGGCAAAGACGAAACGAGCTATGAACTTCAACCTCATACTGGGCCTGCGGTCATTTTTGATGAGCGCCCCTTGCACCCTAAATTGGGAGTGCCTCCGCACGTTGCTACCAGGGTATTGTAGCAGATACCTGAGCGCAGCCGATGCACCAGCACACGCCATCAGTATGGCAAGGACTGCTGCAGAATGAAGTTTTGATGGAAACCTTATGGTCCGGCCGACCATGAGCGGGAAGCACGCCTGACCATCTGGGGAAAATCCATTCTGGGACGGCAAAAGCAGAGCCTTCCCTAATCGGTCACCAGTGGAAATGAGTCATGAGTCCACTGCGACAACAACATGCGGCACGTCTGATGGCTGCCTCGCAGCCAGGAAGCACCAGCTCAACCAAAGCCCGAACTCCGTTTTCTGAGAATATCGCTCTCGTTTTGTTGGATTCGCTAGGTGGCCTGGTTTGGGAACCACTTCAATGTATGAAGACAAGCATTGCTAAAGTCAGCGCGGAATAGCCCTCTAGGCTGGCTTCGGGGTTGCGAGGGAATCGTCAGAAACGTCTCAGATTCTCCTTTCTCCGAATGTACGCCAGACCTCACATTGCAATGCCAACTCACCACGTTCTGAGGGAGATAGCCAGGGCCACGATACCTCATCCACCATATAGCATTGGCATCGCTCTATCGGACTATCGCCTCCCCTGCGCCCTGAATAAGCATCTGCCAGAGAAGAAAGTTAAAGATTGCGACCACCCCAAAAACGACTTCTCCAAATTCTTCAACCCCCAGCTTCCTTCATTCTGGGCTGGAAGCTTCCAAACGCTCACTAGCAAATGCACGCATATCAGTGACCATGATGGTGGTTATGCTATTGATCAGTTGTTTCCTAGAAGAGATAAAACTTGGATAAACAAAAGTGTCGAAATTGCGACAGGAATTATGAGACAACCCAATATTACTGACGCAATTGTGCTCTCTCGACTCGGAGTTTTTCGCATTCTCCGCCATCCATAATAGACTCCCTCGCAGCGTAGAGCAAAAAGGTTCGCCTTTCTTGGGGTTCTCAGCACAACATCCCCAGATCAAATTGGTGGGGCTGAAAATGGAAAGAGAACCAAGCAAACGCTGCTTAAGCCATTAACACGTTGACGACAACGCGCGTTTTGGGTTTTTGCGCCGCGTGGGACCACGGCGATTTTGCAGGCGCCGCCGCCTCACATCAAATCCGTGAATTTTGAGCTTTAAATACCCAAAACTCGGATGCAACAAAATGTTTAGAATGATATTCGATGTGTCAAACTTATCAGAAGGGACAACTGTAAAAAATCGATCGAATTGACGTTTTCTGGCGATGAAAGGCAAGTTTCAGTTGCTTTTGCTGCAGTGAACCTTCGCTAAAAAGGAGCATATTCAACCATTCGATGAACCTCGCCGTGTCTAGTCATATTATGGTGTAGTCTATGGAATAGATGCAAAAAATTAGAAAAGAAGTAGCGCATGCGCGAAAAAAAAAATATTTTGTGTGTGCAGCGCATGCGCTGCACACGGTCCCACACGGTGCTCAAGGTGTGATGCGCATGCGCTGCACAATGTCGTCAACGTGTATTCCTTCCTTCCCTTGAAATAAGGAATGGACGGAGACGGACGAGTTGTACGAACCTGCTTGCTCCACGGCTCCACCAACCCGCGCGCTTTTAATCAACAATGCAAGCTGCGTATCGTGGAGGGTGCACGAGGTATCTCGTCTACAAGTCCACATTATTCGCCATCAGATCACTTTGTGTGGTCGGAGCGCAATTTGTGTACTTCGAGACGCGACAATATCATATCTGTGGCTCTTAGGGCACTCTATCCCATCCACCGATTAGTTTCTTCGACGCGACTCATCTGGAGTTGTTGCTTTGAAATTTCTTTGTGATTTCTCCTCTTGTGGTTCATTTTACATCTCTACTTTTCGGACTCGGGAGGGATTACAACACCGAATTGATTTTGAGCCTTGTCTTCAAGCTGATGTACCCTCTACGCGATTTGTGCTTCTAGCCTTATGCTTACCTACAATTAGTCGAAGGACGTCCATTCTACTCCCTAAGGCTGCCTCCATGCGTGCTCAAAAATGAAATTGAATGAAAAAAATGATTTTCGCTTTCATTACTCTAATTAGATGAACGATAGCAACCAACCATATGTCAGAGATCACACGTATTCAAAAACAAAGTTTGAATTAGTGAAGCTTGAACTGATCGAGTACCTATTTATTTATGAAAATTATGAAACAACATAATTGGTTTCAAGCCTAAAGGAATCCTTCACGGAAAAATCATGATTCTATTTCAGCCATAAATCACTGGCTTGAGACTCATTATCCACGATAATAGTGAAAAGAACTGAAGTATTGCTTTTGTTTTGATAAAAAAATCGAAAACTCGAAAAGGCTGCTACGCGTTCAAAGTGCCCACGGACGTCTTTCACAAATGCTGGCGACGGGGATGCTCAAACTTCTTGGAGTGCATTCACTAGAAACTCTTTCTGGCCTTCTGCTTTATTGCATTCACATCTTACACTTCTACTCCATCCTATTCTATCGATCGATTTGTCTCTACTCTCCGAAATCGCGCGCTTTAACCCGATTCTTTCATTGCGTCGCCTGATACGTAGCCGGCCAAAGGCCAACTTCTTTCCATGCCTCGCCTTTGGCTCCGCCCGAATTACCTTCGATGTCCATAAGTGTAGTTTTTGTACGTTTGTTTCTCTTCGGAAACCGAATCTTCATGCGTGAAACTTTGTGTGCTGTTTCCAGTGATCACAACTGACACATTCATGTCAAGAAATGCAAGGAATTTTTTGCGAAGGATTCCTTTGACATAGAGACAACAGCAATCGCCGCAATTTTCGTCGTTGACTTGCCGGAGAACTAATAGCTTTTACAGCTGGTATGGGCAATATCCACGTGGGCGGGTGAACTACTGTTGCTGGCGAGTGATGCAAAGGGTACACGATAGCTTTAGTGGAATCGTCGACCATTCCCCATTTGTGCATTTGCTTTCCCATTATACTGAAAAGGTCGCCACTCCAATAAAATTGGAAGAAATATCCCGTTCCCCACTTTGGCCGAACTACGACCTGCGGTAGTATACTGAAACGAACATAAATTAAAACGCGAATTTATAATGAAGAGGGTTTAGTGCAGTGACATCAAGGCTGGTACTACTGTACTCCTGAATTAAAGTATACTCAAAAGCGGTAAAAAACCTAAACTTTTACCGACTAAAACTGAAGGGTTTAATTCTTTGTTTTTTCTCTATATAGGGTGTAGGGAAAGTCTTTGCGGTTTTCGACACTTATCGTTTTTCTGGCTTTTTGAAAGAAACAAAACACATGAGGATGCAAGGCAATCACCATTACACTCTATCACTCTTTGCCACTTTTCGGGCAGACTTCGGCTGCCTTTATCAAGGAACTGCCCTGAGTTCGACTCGAAAAAATTACTCAACCCGCGATCTATGTCATCTTCATCTTCGGACGTTTTCCCTTGTATGGCATTCGATAGCGAAAGGGAAAGGTGGTATTCTGTTGGATCAGTATCCTGGCTGTACAGTGGGTTGCTTCCCCTTTTCCACCCAGAGTCGAGTCGCTTCTGTCGGGTCACTGTTTTAGTGCGTGGACAAACGTTGTCGTGCAAGAATAATATCATGCCGCAATTTCCATGCTTCTTTGCGATCTCGGTGGCCATTCTATCCAGCTCCTAATAGCACAAGTCCACCGCGAGAGTAGCGCAGCGCGGCAGTAGCTCGTAATGGATAATGCCTTAGCAGTCTCACCAAAACAGATCATAACCTTCAGAGGGTGAACACCTGCCTTCTGTTGCGGCTCAGGCTGGTCACCCTTGTCAACCCAGCGTCGGCGGGCCTTGATGTTGACCTACAGACAGCACTTCTCATCCTGTGTGACGACGGACTTCAGCCAACCATCCGTGCGCCTGTACGAGAGCCATTCATTAGTCACCTCGGCACGTTGCGGACAATCGTGTTCGGTCAAGCTGTGGGGTACGCACTGTCCCAGGTTGTGCACCTTTCCCAACTGATGCAGGTGACCGGCAGTGATGCTAAAGGATACACCTGAGACTTATGCAACTTCACGCGCAGTTTGCCTTGGGTCTGCCCACACCAGCTTACGCAAACGATCATTGTCGACTTCGAGTTCACGTCCCGATCAAGTGAACTTTCAAGCTTGGAGTCTCCCTCACGGGTTAAAAAATTTTTTTGAAAACCGCAAGGACTTTCCCTACAACCTAATATAGTAATTCAAATTTTACATCTTATGTTGGCGATACAATACATATGGTGGCTGGTGCAACATATTTGTCGTCTTTTCGATCAAGGATGGAGAAGGGGGCGGGGAGCGAACCCCTTCGCAGATGCCCAACAACCTCGTGCTCAGATGATGAATTCTGAGTGGAAGAAAGAACATGAAGGCGGAGGTCAACCAAGGATGATCTGTCTCATTTATTACCTTCATTCGACTCTCCCTGACCTCATGGCTTCTTTACATAAACTATAGCACTTCTACGACGTCGCAACGCGATCAGATTCTCACTCCTGGAAGTAAAAACCGAGCTTTAAACCTGGGAAGGGCTCGATACGTCACCAGTCCATGTGCCATTATACTGTTTACTATAATATATTATATAATATCACAAAGTGCTCACAAATTGCTATGTTTCTTGAAAATGGAGGGCATAATAGAAGTATGCAACTTTCGAAGCATGAATTCAGTGATCTGTGGATTTCGTATAGCGTCAAGCAAGCCTGTCAAATTACCTACTCCTGACGACAGTGAATTGTATCAGATTTGTCTGGTAAGCCGCCACCATTGAGTGACATTGCCTTTGAGTTGAGTCGTTCTTTATATACGTGATACTACAATCCTGATTAGAAGCCGAATACATGGCGCATTTCAAAATGAGGTTGACCAGCGTAGTCTGCTCTTTCGTCGTCAAGCTAGGTCCTAATTTGTTGCACTCTGTTTTCGAATGTCAGTACTTCCGCTTTAGAAAAACATTAATAAGGAATTGGAATAAAGAAATCGAAAAATGCAGACGATAGGAATATTTTCCGCGAGGAAGGACTGTGATGGGAAGGGAAGCCGTTGCATGAATAAATAATCAGATCTGTCACTAGCAATGAACAATGACTTGAGAAAGCGGTGCGGCCTGCTTGCTTCTTCGGATGGCCTCAGGCTTCAGAAAGCGAAATCGAAAAATCATCGTATCTTCATAGAAATATTCTATTGCAGGAGATTACTGTTTAGGGCATTTGCACTGACACATTCATTTCTGAATTAGTGCCGTTCCACCAGGGAGTACTTCGAATATCTCAAGGGATTTGAATGGAGACCTAGGCATGTCGGTAGCCCAGAAAACATTATCCTTAAAAAGGAAGGCAAGTTGTGAGCGGTCAAAGGTGGGAACAAATGCAGCGAAAAGTGAATCGGGCATCAAAATGATCATCCCCTGTCTCGAAAATGGATGTCATCTCGCGTTTAGGTAATCTATTTACTGTTCTAGGTAGCAAAAAATTCCAGGGATAAGGACCACAGAATGCGAAGCGGTCAGTTATCACTCACGATCATGCACTTCCTGTCAACTCTGCAACTAGGTAAACGAGGCGGTGGTTACAAAAGCTGCAATATTTCCGTTATGTCTCTGAATACACTGCGTTTCATAAATATAGGTCCACCCTAAATTTTTGCTATTCAAACTCGCTGAGCATTTTCGGAAAATGCAGCTATCACCAATAAATTTCTCATAACGAAAGATTATGTTTTTCTGAAGAAATTCCCCCCTTAAGTAACCTAGATAACTTTTCCGGATCGAATTTTCACAGTTTTATGATTGTAGGGCCACTCATGAAAAGTTCCCATTTCTCATCATCCGTGAAGAGAATCAGGAAAGTAGGCATATACACTTGCTAAGCCAACATCAAGTAACATCATACCGAGAATTTGCGGTGTTCTCTTCGTTAAGACAATTTCTCGACAAGTGATGTGTACTCATATAAAGAGGATATCTGAATAACTCTGAATCAGAATTTCTTCAGAAAATTAGTACCAGGGTTTTTTATCATGAGGAATCTAATGGTTATAGCAGGGTTTTCCGAAAATGCACAGCAATTCTGGAATAGCAAAATTTAGGGTGGACCTATATTTATGAAACGCAGTGTATATGCCGCTTCGATTCCCGCTATTTCTGACTCTTAGTAGATTCACAGATTATTTTTAAAGCCACGGGTCGGGATTTGCATTATGAAGTTCCTCTTTGAGTGGTATGTTGGGACAGCATCGCGACTAGTCCACTGTCCCAACACAAAAGGGGCTAAAGCCGTGCCATGTTCGCCGCTGTCATGCTTATCACCTTGTCTTGCACATACGTTTGTTTATTTCGTATTCATTCAGCGCTGATTTGGTGTTTGTCTTTTCTATCCCGTATATCTTAAGTATTTTAAGTGGAATCTTGCGCGGAGGAGACGATAGCGGCGCCTCGTCCCCTTGAGTATTCGAGAGAGCAGCAAAAGTTCAGGAAGCGAAGCCCCAGGACAGTCATCAACTGGGACCACTTCGCTTCCCTCGTCAGCTTATGGGAGGATTCCGTCATCGAAAACATCGACGAGGAGTACTATCGGCTCGTTGAACATCTTCACGATTGTGGCAAGAAGGCAGAGAGTTTGAAAGTCACCAAGGGACGTCTGTCTCCGGAAACTCTCGAACTGATACGCCAGCGTGGAGCCGCACGAGCTGCAGGCAATCACCGACTCACGTCCGAGCTTGCGAAGCTATGCAGAGAGGCGATAAAGGAAGATCTCAAGGAGCGAAGAGCAGCAGTATTAGCTGAAGCAGCAGAGGCTGGGAGGAGCATCCGCAATGCCCGCCGAAGCTTTGCCAGCTACAAGACCAAGATGACCTGCCTCCGACGTCCGGATGGAACAGTTACTGCATCCCGAAGGGCAATGGAGAAAGTCATCCACGACTTCTACTCGGATCTCTTCGATAGCCATGTCCATCTGCCCACTTATCAACCGCAAGAGGATGGATACGTCGTCCCCTCAGTACTCTCTTCCGAAGTCCGACACGCCATCAAGTCGGTGAAGAATCGGTGAAGAATTGTACAGCGCCCGGTCTCGACAGGGTTAAACCGGAACATCTGAAGAACGCACCGCCAGTTATCATCAGAACTCTGGCTCGACTCTTCACGCGCTACCTGTCGGAATGCAAGGTACCCACTCCGTGGAAAACCAGCAGGACCGTGTTGCTGTACAAGAAGGGAGACTTGGACGACATTGGCAACTATCGCCCAATCTGCCTGCTGTCTGTAATCTACAAGCTATTCACTCGAGTCATCCTTAACAGGATCGGCAGAATACTAGATGAAGGACAGCCATGCGAGCAAGCAGGGTTCCGAAGAGGGTTCAGCACGATCGACCATATCCACACGGTTACAAGACTCATTGAAGTTTCACGAGAGTACAAGATGCCGCTTTGTCTCACGTTCATCGACTTGAAGAAGGCCTTCGACTCTGTGGAGACAGAAGCGGTCATCGAAGCCTTGGGCAACCAGGGCGTCCCTACTCAGTACATCAAGATTCTTCGTGAGCTCTACAGCAACTTTACGACCAGGATCTCACCATTCTACAAGGAGGTCATCATCGACGTCAAGAGAGGGGTCCGACAGGGCGACACCATCTCGCCCAAACTCTTCAGCGCCGCTCTCGAGAACGTCATGCGTCAACTGGAATGGGAAGACATGGGAGTGAAGGTCGACGGCCGGCAACTACACCACCTTCGTTTTGCTGACGACATCGTTCTTATAACGCCGAACATCGAGCAAGCGGAGCGAATGCTGGCTGATTTCGACTGCGCCTGTGGTAAGGTTGGTCTGCAGCTGAACCTAACGAAGACGATGTTTATGAGAAACGGATTGGTTCCTGATGCCCCATTCACGCTCAACGGAACGAACATCACCGAATGCTCCAGCTACGTGTACCTAGGTCGGGAAATCAATATGATGAACGATCTAGCTCCAGAGCTGAGCAGGAGGAAACGAGCGGCTTGGGGAGCGTACAAGAACATCGAGGGAGTAGTGAAGAAGACGAAGAACATCCGGCTCCGTGCCCACCTCTTCGATTCCGCTGTCCTTCCTGCCCTAACCTACGCCTCAGAGACTTGGACTCTGCGCAGGCAGGACGAGCATGCGGTCAGCGTTATCCAACGCGCTGTCGAGAGGACGATGCTAGGAGTAACCCTATACACGCAAGTGCAGAGGGGAATCCGGAGTGCCGAACTACGCCAACGATCGAAGATCAGGGACGCTGCCGTTTTCGCCAAGGAATCGAAGATAAGGTGGGCCGGACACGTCATGCGATTTTGCGATGACCGTTGGACCAGACTGGATCCCTCGGGACGTCAAACGAACAACCCTCGGCCCGATGGTCAGACTTCTTCACGAAAGCTCCGAACGAAAGGAATGAAGGCTTCGTGTCCTTCGAGCAAGGAGGATCCACTGAACCACTCTTGCATGCGACAGATATGTTGCTGGCGCCCGCTCGAGCAAAAATAAATAATAAACTAAATACTAAATAAATAATATTGTGGCGTTTGCGCCCTCTCACATACGAGGTGTTCTCTGTTCTCCGGTTTCCTTCTCCTCACAGCGTTATGTCTCTCGCCATGCTGGCTTGCACTGAGGTAAGCTTCAGAATTTTCGCGCTTGCCTTTTCTAAATATTAATTTTACTTATTGCTTGTCTAGTTCAGAGAAAAAACATCAGTTCGGTTCCGACCCGTGCCCTCTTATGGTGACCTAAAAAGCTTTCAGAGAGGTATGCTCAGCGTACAAGTATATCCGCGCTTTTATACCCTTGAGAGCTTTTCTTTCATCGCCGGGTCAAATTCAATTCTAGGCAGTGCCGGTTTTGTTAATGGATTGAATGTAGCACAGTGAGGCCCTAAGGAGAAGCTTCAAAAACCTGGTACATAAAGTCCATTTGAGGTGGCCGTGTTGGGATTTTCGGAGGTTGCGGCGCGTTTTGATTTTTGTGCATAGGTAATGATGGCAAGGAGATTTTCCAGTTCGGCTGTGAGAGGAGAATGTCTCTTCGATGGGATTTGGAGGGAAAATTGAACAAAAATGGAATCATCACAAAAAAGAGCAGTTGTTCATTGGAGAACATCTGTACCCCCTCCTCCACCCTTCACCCAACCCTCTTCTTCCAGCTCAGTGGTTATTTTGGAGGAAAAAAGGCCGACTGATCTAAGAATCAAAAACTGTACAGGGGGAGGGTAAAAAAGTCATCACCCATGACACACATCAAACTTTTCGTCGCACACGTAGCCACCGTGCATGGAAGTTTCACAGCCTAATATTTCTTGAATATCACCTTTTAAGCATAAGTGAGCCTTCCTTCACTGCCCTTACCGTCTTCAGAATACGACCTTATCTGCCACCACCTTTGAACTTAAGGAGGTTTTACAGTTATCGCTCTAGCTTAAAGCTGCTACATAATTCTTCAATCGTTCCACTTAAGGAAATTTCTTCAAAAACTCATTGTGTGAAACCGCTGGTATGGGTTTCGATAGAAACGTAATGGTCTACGATCGGTTGAGGCCCTCCTTGAGCTTGAATCGTGCACCGTGTTTCAATAGAAAAATTTTCTTATGTCATCGGATAGAAGGCTCTTATATAAGGTTTTCTCGATAGATTGTGAAGTGCTCTTCAGTTTCCAGTTGAGATCGTTCCGTTTGATTTCAGCAAAGTGTAGTTACTCACTTTTGAAATTCGGGAGTGAATCCTATTTGTAACCCTCCCTGTAGACGTAACCACCGTGGTGAGATGGTGTTGGGAAAGCGTATTCAGGGAGGAAGGGTGGGGATAAGCGTATAGATCTCTTTTCGAGGCGTATATAGTGGTGAGGTGGTGGTGTTGGTAGGAGTTGTAATCGATGCCCTCTCAGATGGGGATCATGAAAATTTTTGAAGTTGGAACAACGAACGCTAAGCATATCCAGTATCTGTACCTCTTTCGCTCCATGTTCTGTCATCAATGACCTCTGTTCACTCATGTCGGCACAGTGTTTCTACCGTTGCCTCTAACGATCCCCGAAATCAGCCGCAGAATGACTGCCGTCTTTCACGCATTTTGAACAGCTCCAGCAACTTTCCTCACTGTGTTTACTTACTGCTTTTCCTATCATACTTGAACCCAAATGTAACTTACTATCACGAAGTGTGTTTTGGAAAACATGGTGGTATCCTAATCACTTCATAGCGGGCGCAACAGTTATTAGGTTGTCTACGCTATAAACGGTCTTCTTATGGAGTGCTACGGCATCGGTGAGCTTAAGGTGAGGTGCTTTGATTGCGCGAAAGCTTTCACGAAATCGACTTTTTAGTTTTATATCCACAGAACTGATGACAGCATTCAAAAGGCAATACAAACACTCCTCAAGTTGGAGAACAAAATTGGAGGGTTTGCGATTTGTGATCGAACTTTTCTAAGATCGTTTCAGTGCTGATGTCGTTGAGGAGGCGGAGGGTGGTAACGTTCAAGTGAGTGAGCACTCACAGTACCTGGGAGTAAGCTTCATCGAAGAGTGGGGTTTTAGGAGAGTATGTCAGCAATTTTTGTTCTCCCTGGCGTTCTTCATTCCTCTGGGCTTGATCCTAGAGTCATTCTCCAGCGGTTTATAAATGCTCCATTTTAAATGCCCCCCTCCCAATGGCATGAGCGCCTTCGCTTCAAAGTTCACATTTTCATTCTAAACTTCTTGTTGACTTTTCTGATACGTTTTCAGTTCGACTGGAGAGTTTGCCGCCTACAGAAAAACCTTGAAAGAAATCAGGGCTGATCTAGCAGTAGTACAAAAGAGTGCAGAATAAAGAGCCGTCTTCGAGCCAATTACACTTTACTGCAGTTGTAGTGGTTCTGACTCAATTCTATTGTATATAAGCTGGATTAATAAATATAAGCCCTCACTTATGAAACTTTCTGACCGTAATTTATTGGTACGGCCTGCAAGGACGGGACGTTAATTTACAGTCGATATCTGAAAGTTGGGGCAGGCGTGTCACCGAAAGTGACGTGACTGCTGCCGCACTTGATAGAAGTTGCGTGGATAAGCTGTTGCCAGCATGCTTTGCTGATATCCAGCAATGTATGCTAACCATAAGCGAAATGCACTTGATAGAAGCTATGTATCCACATAGCTTCTATCACGTGCATGTCATTTCCGGTAACACGTCTACCCCAACTCTCGGGTATATACTCAGTGCAGAAGTGGAGAATCGGAAAATGGGAGAACACGTAAGGCAGCGTTCATGGTCCGCGGCTTGGGAGACTAGGATAGCACGTGACAACGCAGCGGTGGAACTCTGTCCACATCTTTGAGAAGAACAGGACTTTTGTTCTCGTTGTGAATCCTTTTGAGAATGGGATGCCCCACATAGCACAATGAGAAGACGACCATTGTTTGCAGCAGCTAAAGACCGACTCCGAATTCGGTAACGAGGACCACGGGACAGAAGATCGTGTTTGTACTGCAAGACAGTGCGGAATTGATGAAGCTTGAAGTGTTGGTTGTGGGTTAGGCAGTTACTGTTGAATTCTGCGCATAGCAAGTCGCCTGCTTGAACCAAGAGCTGCGTCATCAAGTGGTCATCCTGTCTGATATGAAATCGATGCACAAAGCGCAAAACCGCGTGTTGCGGAATACCCCGGAAAAGATCGTAAAGTAGGAAATGAAGCTCTGCTCCGCGTGCTAATCAGAGCAGACTTGGTGCCTTCAGATCACTAATCCGTCCGTCTAGCACTGCAAACCCTGGCCAAGAATAAGTTCAGAAACTTCGACGACGCTAACATTTTGTGTCCAGCTTCTTCGAATCACGCCGAGACACCTTTTCAAACAACTCATCCATTTCGTGCACAGAAAAGGGAGAGAATCCACTGTTCAAGGTGGAGGATGCAGTTTAGGCTCATGTTGTTGCTTGTTGTTGTCTTTACAGTGAAATTTATTGGTGACCAAAAACGACATTTCTTACCGGTCAAACTAATGGATTCACGGTCAGTGAACACATCTGTGTCAGAGAAAGGTTGGAGGCGAAAAAGAAGCAGTGACATAGTCGGAAAGGCAGCGAAGATGCTCTCGGAGCTTACTGGCTATGACAGATATGCATGACTAGAATTCCCAAAGTTGGACTCAAAAAGAGATTGGATGAAGGTAGGCTTTCACATGGCCTCATTTTGATTGAATTTCCTCTGAATGAAGAATGCTATCTTAGGCAAGCAATCTTGCCAGATATAGACGCTTTTGCCGCAAGTTGCGATGTTCAATTTAGTGCCCGTCATTTCGTAGAAGTAGGTGTGAGAGTGTGGGTTGCCTTCTGCCGTGGTTTTTTGGTGGAAATTCCCTTGGTATCCTGCAGAATAGACTTAACGGATAACAGGAAATCCTGCAGCAATATGTAGGACCTTTTTCAAGCCGACGACGTCGTCTAACCATAAGCTGCGCCTTTCAACAAGAGAATGCCGGCATTCATGTAAGGGCCTCAACGAGGGAGCGATGGCATCCCCAAAATAAATTTTCTGGCGTGTACAGCTTGCAGTCACGATCTAATTTTGATAGAAAACATTTGAAGCATCCTTGCTAGAAAGCTTGTGCAAGCAACCGTCAGTTCCGGGAATCGCTTTAGTTAGGCTTTTTGATGCTTGTAAACCTTTTTGTCAAGAGGTGTGCTGTAACAATCAGTTACAAGGAAAGTGTGTTTGATAGCAGTTTCAGCGACCAAGCGTCGGATTGACCGAGCTGGCTTCCAGCGCTCCTTCGCCGCGTATCTTCGAGAAATTTGTTGGGTGGAGTCGCAGAAGCCCTCTCACGTCCAAATCTATTGGTGCTCGTATCTAGAAACTCGGCATTACAGGTCACTAGATGTGCAAAATTGCATTAACTCTACCTTCGTGAATAGAAGAAACCCAATATGTTCGCATTTCTAGACAAGCGACTGTGAGATTGTTTTTCTCTGCTAAGACGTGCAACAGGAATGATCATAGACGCTCCGGGCTCCTGCTCGATAAAATGTGATTGCACAAGAACGTGAGATCAGTAATTTATCTACCGAGTTCGCTTTTCAGTCTCTTCAGCGTCAATAGAAGTTCCCTTTTTCGACTTTGAAATTCCAAGTCCTTTCATGAGCTTTGCTGTTCCCTTTTGAATTGCATTCATTACAGGTGTCGTAGCTCCGCGACACGCATTCTCGACGTAGTCATGGTGATGACGATGGAAACTCTTAAAAACAAACAAAACCCTCACGCGTTTTGTGACGTAATGAAGTAGCTGAAAACTGTGAAGTGACATCTGGTATTAAATCAACCGTCCCACACCTCGCTCAGGCAATCGTCAACAAAATGTGTGCGGACTTTCCCCATAGTTACAGCTGTCTGGGCATGTTCAGTGTCCAATCTCATGTGGAATTCCCATAACTGTGAGCAGCAGAGCATCAGAAAGCGAACCTGTTAATCAACACCTTCTAGGTCACTTCATAAGTTGTTGAATTAGCTCATGGGGCTCAAATAGAGTACTAATACTCATGTCTCTAGACCTTATTTTACAAACGGAAAACCACGGCGCCAGAGAGCCATTGCTAGCAGTAGCGAACATTTTTGTAGTGCACTTCAACACGCCGATTGTCCGAATAGTGCAGCCAATGGCAGAAAATGAGGGAACCGAGAAAATGAAAGATTACTTAGTCGTATGAGACCGCTCAATTCCCACGGACTGCGCCATACGTTTGACTACGAAACACTAGGGAATATGAATGCGCTGTGGTCCACACAGTGCAAGTTTCAGAGCCAGCTATTACATAAGTCGGCATTTTGTAAGGTTGTTACCACTTGACCGGTCCTTGAAATATGGAAGACACTGCTACTGGCCAAATTTATGATAGAGGCACCATCCTCCAAAGTATCACCTCGAACAACGAAATCTTTCCTCAACCTGCTCTGAGAAGCAAATTTCTTGAAGTTGCAAACTCTTCTAGGAATCGATCCTATGACCGTTTGTCTTTGGTCTGGGATCATTACATCCTAAAGGCGAGGGGAGAGATTGTTTTGGTGTCTTTTTTTCCGCTCAAATACTAAATCAGGAGTGCGAAGAGAAAGTTTGTGGAGACAATGCAAAATGCACC
>MU888072.1:0-10851 GCA_036418205.1 Ostertagia ostertagi
GAGTTGCTTGAAACGCACGAGTGCAGACAGAAGTTCCATGCTCCTTCAACGATCTGACAAGGAATGGCTCCCAGGTCGCCATGGCCATTCAAGAGTGTCTTGCGTTCTCCGGGAATTAGGCTAAACAGGCTATTAAAGCCTTTTAGCTGTACTCCTGAAGAAGGCAAAACAGTAGACGCGATCAGGGGCCGATCCTACGACGTTTTGACTGCAAATCCCGATCACTACCGTTGCGCTGTTTTGCTTCATAACTCCCTTCAGAGTATCGTCTAGCAGATTTGGGAGCGTTCAAAGGCACATCTAGCGATGTGCATCATTTCTTGAATGGCTATGGCGAGCCATGTGAGATCAGGGGCTGTCTTCGCCATAGAACTGAAGGACAGGTGGGCTAGGCACGATTTGGTGATGAACGCGGACCAGAACGGTTGCCATAAAGACTTCTGGACGTCATACAAGCACCAGGACGACCTCCCGCCCGGTGTTCAGACCTCTTCACGAAATTTCTGGTTGGAAGCGATTTTGAGTGACCCTCGAGCGAGGAGGATCCATTGGAGCACACTGGCAGAGATGAATGGAGGCGTAATGGCGGCCGCTCGAGAAGCTCGACGATCAGTTGTTTAACGTTTGATCCAGGTGAATAAAACTAAAGCCATTGAACTACACGTTCACTGTCTTACGCACCAGTAGAATACAGCATTGTGCATTTACCATATATTACGGTATAGCTGGGAACATATATATTATTGTCCGCGTGGGAGAAAACGGTGAGCGATCTGTCCAAGAAATTGAAATCGAAAAGAAATTAAGAAGTTGAAAAGAAATTGAAAAGAGGTCAGTGTCGATTAGTGTTTTCGGGTTGTGGCCGTGAACCAAAGCGCTCAATGACCTGAAAGCTTTGCCGTTGATCAATCCCTTTTTGGGATGCGGCACGCATTCTACTTCCATTTGTACATTCGTAGTGGCGTTTGAATGCGATGTGGCCTATACAATGACTTGCGGGGCCAGCCGATGTACAAGTCAGTGTTTTTATCCTCCCAGACAAGTCTGGTACCAATTAACCGACCCCGGAGGGATGGAAGGCTTGGTTGGCCCGGGCGACTCACGACCCAGGATTTGATCCCCGGACCGCTCGCGTGGTAAGCGTGCCACTTGCCACTACACCACTTCCGCCTCATGGCGAACCCCAATTAGAAGTACAAAATAGTAAATCTAGAACAGACATCACATGTGACACAAAACTCATGCACCGTCCTAATTATTATGAAGTCCTCGGAAAAACGGGGAAACGAATCGTGGGAAGTTTGACCGAGTCATGGATCGGGTATGTCCGGCGAACTCTGACGAGTTATTTATACCAAGGAGAATATGGCCTAATTGATCACGAGCGTTCCTCACGACTCTCTTTGTAAGCTAATTACGTGGATTACGCGAGGTTTTTGATTGTTTCCGTGAACTAAATTTTCGTTTTCCGAAAAAAGTTCAACATGAGAAATGACTAAGTTCAACATGAGAGCGACTAGCCTTTTTTTCATTCCGAAAATCCCGACAGCTCTCTAGGGATCCCAGCATTATAGAACAGTGCATTCTCAGCATCCGTAAAACCCCCTCAATGTTCGTTCCATACCGTGAAATTATTCTCGTAGTGGTAAGCGCTCGACAGCATAATACATACATAGAAAATTGAGAAAACATGTGGACGACGGACTCCGGACACTTTTCTGACATCGCAGAATTTGAAAGAGATGACCCAAAAAAACGTCATTTCGGAAACTGCTCACACTACAGAAGAATGTGCTCTTCAATACGCAAGTTAGCTCATTCGGTTAGGTTCTGGCGAAGTGGTAATTAATTCTGCTTTGAATGTGAATGGGGTGACTCTTTTTTTGCTCCCCCCCCCCCTGTATACCCAACACTGTCCGACATGGCTGCAATGTGCGGGATATACATATATCCCCCGCGTTCTCGTCAATGTGTTAACAAACAAACGAGGTAAGGCTTTTCTCTGTTTTCATTCCCAGGAGTCAGCTGATTTATCGTTTCATCTATCTTTAGAGGCAACTGCTGAATGAATGTGTCTTGCAATCACCGTGCCAGGGCACGGGAACGGAACTAGAGGAAGGGAACAGTGGCATCCGGCTGCTTTTGAAAACTCAGAATGACCAGGTCCTCCAGCCTCTCCCCAAAATTGGTGGTATTGACAGTGCCTGGTGAGGAACTTCAAACTCAGCCTCCTGAACTCTAAATTCGAGCGGAAACAGGTAGCCAGATATGCGTATTGCTGAAAGCCTGCAGATTGCACGTTTCTCGCCGGTCATTTCTCCGAACTGGTCGGAACATTTTTCTTCAACAATAGCAAGTAATGACAAGTGCAAAAAGTGCATATCACTTTGTGAATGTTGCTGATCGTGAGGACTAATTGCGCTAATTCAAATGACGTCCTCTGAGAACTGCTAGACGCGATGTGCATTCTCGGATTTTTGAATTACAGTAACGAGAATGGTACCCTCTTTTTCTCATATAACTTTTAAATTTATTTGTTTGTAATAATGACATAATTATTACCTCTATTACGTATTATGCATCCCATTCTGCAAATATGAACTGTAGCAATACGTAGCAAGATGTTAAAGGTACCGAACTCATTTCAGATCAAAACTACCCTAGCGAATGAGCATTCCAACATGAAGACAATCAGCAGGGAATGTATACAACAAATTCCCAACACCTAGCATTTATGGGCATCGGCTACCGTAGGTCCCTCTAGAGGTTGAGAGAGGACGTCAGAATACGCAAAACGGTGCCCCCTCCCATCCTGTTTGGCCGCCGTACATTTCAAATCTAATTCTTGAGCCGGGAACGCGCGCGAATCACGAGCGCCAAGCAACCGCTGTCGGCCCGACACGCGGCTGCGATCTCTCCGGGACAGAGCCGCGCCGGCATGGAAGGCGGGCTTGCCCAAATCACAGGTGGGCAATGCGGGGCGAGCAAGCGTCTACGTGCCCTTTGCCTGCCACTTTTGAACCACAAAGGGGCCACGGCATCAAAGTTTGTTTCGCCGCTAATCTACCCACACTCGGGATAAACAGGTGCTTACCGGACGGTCTTGAATATGAATATTTCTGGCACTATTGTACGCGATGTCCCAGAATAGGACGTGAGCTAAAACGGCCCGCGCTCGCGATGCCCGAGGAAAACCGCTTGTTCCCAATGTTGAAACTAATGCAGTACTAGAGCAGCCGCTGGCTGAGCCGGAAAGAGGCCTAGTGGAACACCAAGCGGTATAGCCGAGAGGCTTTTAATCCATTTCCCCATGGCGTCTTTGCAAATTCATAATTTATATGTATAGACGTTTGTTTGCGGTGCATAGCAACCTTGCTCGCCTCGTTAGCTTCTATTCAATTTTCCACTGCTTTACATGCTCAAAATAGAAAAAAAATGTTGAAAAGGAGTTGATCAAATAGACGAAGGTCTCTTTTTGTTCCTTTCCTATATGAAATTCCTTGAACCTGCCATCATTTGCTCACTTCAGCTCACGTTCTTGGAGTATCAGATGGGCCAAAGGCTCTGAACTACTAGCAGTTCTCATCCCATTCAGTATCAGTTCCTCTGTGTCGAAGAGCTGTGGTAGTCGCTTCCTAGGAAGTTCTATTGGATGGAATTGTTTAAAAAGGTGTTTATCAAGAATTTCTCACTAGAAGAAAGGTTTTCGAACGAATGCCGGTTAGGGGACGACATTTTAATGAGTACGGGGGAGGGGGGACAAAATGTATCGATCACAAGCGGAGCATAAGAATTGACAGCGTAATTAGTGTATTGCAGCGCTCCCTCAGCCTGATTTTTTCTTTTTTTTTTCACAATTCCAGATAAGATCGGTCCAAGCAAGCCCCCTTCCCTTCGGAATTCGCTAGGGTAGCAGACCTTCCGAGAGATGCACCGCACTGACTGGTATATGGAATGTGTGAATCTGCTCTCGCCCTAGCCTGCTGAAAAATTACCCGAGTGAAGTTATTGGGCACTTTCCAAGATAATATTTTAATTCGAAGTCTCCATAAGCACCGTTTCAAATTGCAGGAAACAAGCTTCGAGTGGGTTCGAGTCCTCCTTGTGATGATTTTTGCTTCCTCATTTTGCCGCTATCTCGAAAAATATGTAAATAGCAGCTCTCCCAGGGTAGCTGTGCCTCCCTTCCCAGCGCACTATTTTCTTTCTTCATGTGCTTTCGCGTCTCCTCAATTTCACATGTTTCGTTTCTCTGGCCTCTATTCAAAACTTCCCGTCCCTAGCCACAGCCGATACGAAAACGGCTGGTAATAACAAAGTGCATTATAAAGTGCACATGAGCACCAAATGGTCGTAGCGGATCATTGTACCCTCCCACGGTACAGACCCGGGTTCAACTCCCGGTTGGTGCAAGAAGTTTTTTGCACAATAACCACATGTATATTTGAGCTCGGTCACGGTCGGGTCTCGGTTTTGTTTGTGTCTTTCGCTTACTCTTCCTGCTTGAAAACAATGCAAAGGAATGAGATAAAATGATGGAAGCTTACCGATTCTGTTGAAAATACTTTTTCCTTTAATTTTGTGAATTCCAATGAACATTCGATAGAAAAGCTAGCATAATGAATGCTTCTCTGCACCATCTATTACTGAGGGATCTACCCACTCTGAGGTAGAGTGTGATTTTTTAATAGAACCGAGCTTCTGCAGAGAAGGCCAAAACTGTTTAGAGAGCGCTGTTATGGACTCGTCCGATCTCATTCTCGAACGAATGGCTCTCTCATCCCTTAATTTCAGCGTGCTGGGGCCATCCTATGTGGGCTATGTTAGGTGGGCTCAGGGCCTGCACTAAACACTGCATCTACATGGATGAGCCGTGGCCTTTTTTCTGCAAAGTTCCGAACAGAGCACCCCGGGCAGGGTTAACCCTACCGTTGCGACTTTTTGGAAAATTTTTACCCCCCTCCCCTTCATGGGGGATTTCATACGACCCCCTTCTTCACAGCTTCACTTTCCTCCAAAAAACGCCGTCGAGCGGAGGGGAGGGGGTGGGGGTAACCGCAAAAATTCCCTATATTCCCACATTTTTTTGAACTCTATTTTGCCTATATTCTCACTGCAACATTTTCTAGGGAGGTACATACGGTCAGACGGCATATCCACGCTCTCAACTCATCACATGAAATTTCGTGCTACTGGAGCGAGTACTCCCCCCCCCTACAAACTCAGTCAAATTGGACCCCTGCGTTGGTACTTGTCCCAACGTAGGGTTGACTCTGTCCCGGGATGCTATGCGGGCCACAGTAGCTGTGCGCGAAGCAAGATGAGCCATACTCAACAACAAACAGGGAGCCCGTTCAATGTCAATGAATGTCATTCCCTTTCTCATATGTAATGTATGTCCTAATTATTTACTGAAATTTTGTACAACATCTTAATAAATCATTTCAAAGAAGTTAAATAAGGAAAATGGTGCAATTATTATGTATCAAGTATATGATGCGAGGAGGGTATCGAGGCCATGTTAGGTACCATACCTTCTGCGGATTACTTTACTTTGTGCTAGAGTTATTTATAATCTGGTATAGTCTAGGTCTGTTTCCGAATAGTCGATCCGGGAGAAGTGGAAAGATTCTGTGACCTGAATGGGTTTCGAACCATGCTCTGGCTCTGTGTGGCTTCATGTCCTACGCTACTATCATGCAAAACCTGTGCTCACCATATTTGTTGTTTTATCATAGAAGTTGTTGTCATAACCATGAGAGAATTAAGCCGCGGCCCCGAGGGAATTAGGGCACTTATTTGGCTACAGAATGAATCCAGCCGATAACTGGTGTCAGTCGGCTAATACGGTATTTATCAAGGATGCGCTCCCATTGACCGTTTCATATGGTCTGATCCCCTGGATCCATTGCACTCTCTATGTTCAATCCCCATTTTCTCGGAATTTCCCCAGAATGAAAGTCAATTGCGTTGTGGATGTCTTACTCCTCCATCCATCCGTTTCCCTGCAGAATTTCGACCACTTGTCGTTATTCTTCAACTTTTTTCTCCTAATATTACCTAGAGTATTTGCGGACTTGCTCACTTTAAATCCCGTGGATTTAAGTCTATAAAAAAGGGCGATCCGATATTTCTGCCAATGAAGTTCAGGTGTGGGAAAAATTCGTCTCACAGTGTGCCCCAAAATGGAGACGGTTTACTGGAATGAGGAAGCCAGTGAAATCGCTGTGAGTGGTTTTTCAATGACTGATTTTGCTTGGTTCGCAAAGGGACAATATCAAATCCAAAGGCCCTGAGGTGGATAGGTGCGAGAAATGACGGCTTTTTTGATTTCATGTCCGAGATTGATGGCCGCGTCTGGCGAGCTATAGGTACAATCTGCGAAGTCGTTCTGAAAAGGCATCGTATTTACACCATTGATATAACGGAATTAGTGACAGACTTACACGCCGAGAGGGCTGCTTCGCTTATATTTATTAGATATTTAAAACGTCGGTGTATATTTTTGAGAAATAGGGAAAAGCGAATCAGACTCAACAGTAATATAGAGCCAGGTGGGTCATAATTATTCAGACCAAGGCCCTGCCTCAGTAAAATCTGCCACACTAAGTGATCAGCTGTTCCTGTCTCGTATGAAATAATTGTTAGAGGTGACTGGTTCTGTGCGTGTGTTTCGTAGTAGGATACCCGCCATTTGCGTTGGGTCCGAAGCTCGGAGAAGAATATAGTGATCTCTATTTCCGTTAACGCGTGTAAATCCTGATAGCGTTAAATACGAGATGGCGCGTAGATAAAATAGGGCAGATGAGCCCTGAGTTGGGGATTTGACCTTGGATTATTTCCTAGATGACAAATCGTTTCCAGCCAACCACTAACGTTTCGTACAACTGCGTTGATCGCCATATGTCTCAACCGGATTTCAAGCATGAAACAGCGCTGCTGTGGTACGCCAATATTAGAGATAGTTATCCTCGAATTAATTTTTTTATTAGGACGGCAATTTTCTGGGACGATGGTGTTCACGACTATGCCGACTTGTCATGGGATGTGGTCGAGGTTCTGACGAACAAAATAGCCAACGTCTTCAAAGATTGCTGTGGTTTCTGTAAGTCCCAAGTTCATGGCATTGCTCTGTATGCTTATTCTGGGTTTTTATCACTTATCAGTTCTTATTTCTCGTTCCCCTACAACTAGTATTGGTCCCTCAAGTACCATGCTGTCACTCCCCATTTTCAGAGATTTTGATATGCTCATATTTACAGTCAACTGCTGCTCTCAAAAAGTGACTGAGAGCATCAGAGACCGGAAAACTTAAATTGCATGAAAAAAAAACAAAAATAAAAATTGAAGCCATTTTTACGTTGAGCTGTTCCAGAAAGACCCAATATTGCTTTTTCTTCACAACGTCATTCAACTGCCACTGTGCTTGATGGGTGCGAGCCGAATCGGAGCTGTCTCCGTAATCCTTGTGAGTTTCCATGTGCTAAAATATGCTCATTTTAAGGCTGTTCCTTTCTAAAAAAACCAAAAATTTGCAAAAATTATTACCTCTTTGTCGGTTTCAATTCACAAGGTTTAGAGCACCTAAGGGCTTCTCAGTTCCTTTGATAATTTTTAGAACATCTAAACTTTGTGCTTTTGTAATGAATTTAGTAACTGCTCCGATGAAAAATTCAACAGTTTTGTGCTAGCTATACTTCTATTCAGAATCCCGTGACAACAACGACGTCACAATTGACGGAGCTTATCAAAGAAACCTGTCCGAAGCTGATCGTCACTGTGGACGCATTTTGGCAAGGACATGATCTGATCGAAACTAAACAGCGTTTGGACGAGGCTGTCAGCAAGGCACAGGTGGGCGAAGGTGGCGACGTCTTTCTGTACATGATTTTATTCACGGGGAACTGACATCAATAAGGTTTACAGTATTTCCATCAAGTTCTCCACGCCTCACAGTATGGAGCACCTGTATTCATCTCAAGAGGCGGGTCAAAGCAAGACGCGTGCGTTCGCGTAGCGTCCACTCTCATAGATCTGACCATTGATTCCTTCGATCACGTCGAATTCCACGCATTCGATAGCACTGCTGCGATTTTGCTCTTACCATTAGTCCTAACCCTCTTTGTAGAAGTGATCACCCTCATTCTGAACAGGGGTGAACGAGCTCCTGAAATCTCTGCTTGGGCACTTTTGCTTCTCATGGCCCTTTTCTTGGGTGGGAATTTGACCGAATCCAACGAACCCCATACTCCAGCCTAGCCCTACCATTAAATTACTGACCTAATGGACCTGATCGTTTTTCAGATAACGTCGATCAAGCGAATATTGGTCATTCGTCACACGGCACCGAATAAAGGCGTTCCACCCCCGGACGAGGTGTATCCCGGTAAACGGCCCTGCTATAAAATATCGGTATCTCTTATGAGTGTACGCAGATGTGTTTTAACCTTCATTTTTCTGCATTTAGTTCGAGCTGAATGACGAAATCGATGTCGAATGGAGGAAGGAGATCATCAAAGCGAATACTGAGTGCGACCCCGTGTGGCTAGATGGCAATCATCCCTTCGCGATTCTTCCAATAACTTGATCACGATGGCTGAGGGCGCCGCCCAGTTTGATGACGACAATTAACGTCACTGGGCTCGAATCCTTCAGAAACGCCCTCACACACTCGGCGGCGGACCAAGAGACGAGCGATCGCGGTCGATCCATCGCTATCCGCGTGCGCCGAGTGTAACGACGTCTCAGCGCCTAAGGGGAGTACACTGCGGGCCGCCTTTTCACAAGTGACGTTAATGGTCGCAACCGTCCGCCAGCCATCGTGGTCACAGACTTTAATTAAAGTACATTTTAAAAAACGCTAGCCATTCATAAGTCCCTACTTCTGCACTCCGACGTGATTAGGCTAACCAGGCACTAAGCCTGGGCTAACCTAACCACGTTCGGGAACCACAGCCAGCCTAGTTTCAACGCAGCACTGGTCAGACTTCCTCCCATAGATTCTCGTTTCAGGAACCCAGTCTTGAGTTTACGCACCGTAAGCACGAAACAATTATTGATAGCTGCGCAAGAACTTGGATCGCTGGTGACAACCGACTGTCTGTCGCTACCTCATCCTCAGACATCACTCGGATTGGTCGGCTGTGTAGCAAGTATGGCTGTCTGGGAAGACTCTTTCAACGTACCCTGCAATTTTACTTATAAGAAAACTTCCTCAACCATAGAACACCGTTCCCTTCCCATCCTCTCCTCTCCTGAGTTTGAAGAGTTTCCAACACACTTCAAGGAATAGGTGACCTACCGACCCTGAGGCAATTCTGCTCCTCTAAGCAGTGACAAACAATGGCACCCTTATACCTAGGTATGTAGTATGTAGGTGCTGCAACATGGATAAGAAGGTAGAAGGTAGATAATTGGGAGTTCTGGGGGAGGGGTGTAGGATCGTCCACTATTTTTCTCGTACGGAACTTGTAAGGGATTCTGATGTTCCTATCGTTCTTTTACTGTTGTCCATCCATCACTGGTTCCGGCCAAAGGGTTCTTTTGGAGGTATGTGAGGGCAGAGAAAGATGGATAAGGAGATAGGAAGAAAAGAGGTAGCTTCGAAGGACTTGAGTCGCTCCTGACGTCCCATCGGTTTGGCTCTCTACAGTTTTGAAAAGATTCGTTAAGAAGGTAGGTAATATTAGATCGCGGAAAGTGTGAATTTCAGCAGTCGGGGTTGAGCATCTTGCAGTCGCAAATAGGCCCCGATAAAATTAAACTGCGCCGATTACAAGGAAATGATTGAAAAGTGGCTCAGTGTGCCAATTATACTTTTTTCAGTTCGAAGGCACTCTAAACCATCCAGATCCATCACGACTGAAGCACGTCATCAAAAAATTTGAGGTTGGACAACTTATTGCAAGTTATCGTCAACGTGTTTTTGGAAATTGATAAACTCAGTGAATTGATTTATATTTATTAATTTGTTTTGGGATTTATTTATTTTATTTGCATTTTATACTAACTGATCCATTTATTTCTTACCCTGTTTATTTGATTCTGAAGAATTGGTCGCCTAGTTCGATACTGTTGAGGGATGCGCCACTCATCCAAATTTCGTTTTTTACATTACACAGCAGCTTGCAGGGCGCCGGTCAACGTTTCTATTGCATCTCCCCAAGTCTGCCTCACTCTTGTTAGCGAAATCCCAAAAACAAGATTTTCTCGGGAAAATACCCTTCCCTTTCATGAATACGAACTCATTTCGCTAACTGGGACCATTTCCCTCCATAATCACAAACTAAGCATCACCCAGTTACTGGCTATCTATGGTCCAAATAATAAATTTTCACCTAGGTTTGCCAGACTCAAATGATCACATCACGGATCAGTGATAAAGCACTCGGTGTATCCCTTTCGGGATGCGCCACGCATTCCTCTTCCATTGAAATCGTAGTGGCAATCGACTGTGTCCTATACAGACACATGCAGAGCTAGCCAATCTTACGAGGGTATATCTTACATGACAGCTCCCTATCAGCTGATCAACCCCGAAGGATAGAAGGCTAGGTTGTCCTCATCGAGATTCAGGCCAGAACTTGATCCCCGGACGCCAGCGCCCTTTGCCACTAAACCACCCGCTCACATACTTGCTATTATAGAGGATCAGAGTGCTTGTATTGGTCACTGCGTAGTAATCTCAAGCTAGTAAAGTAGATTGATGCGATATCATGCATTTGAGCGCAACCTGGGCATTGTGGTAGCACAAGTTTCTTGTTTCTGTTTACATCAGGGTCCAGCCCAACTTATCTTCACTAACTTGAAGCGCTGCACTTATCCTGTTCGCCCATCTGTTTGTGCCAAGCC
>MU888077.1:0-22209 GCA_036418205.1 Ostertagia ostertagi
CTTATCCGTAGTGTTCGATAGCCCAAAGAACTGCTCTCTAGTACTACGGATAAGATAGCAATGGAGTGGCCCCCCCCGAACTGGAGTTTCACCTTTAGTTTGTATCTTGTATGCTCTGAGCCCGAAACAGCTCCGCACACGATCTGACATCATCATGTTCCTTCTGATCTCCCTTAGTTCCTTACAGTGATCATCCAGCATATTCACCAGGGTTCTGGACTGGGTGAAGTGTACTAGCAAATCTCCAAGGAGCAGTAGCCTAGCGTGAACGATTCGGGAGTTCTGACAGCAAAAGCCAAACCTCCTTCTAGTCCGACCCTTCAGAGATATTGGTGGAGCACGAGAGTGACCTGCGCTGGGAACCGCCGCCCAGTAATACTAGGGTCACTGAAGAAGATCAACATCTACAGCGTAATGGCGACGCGTTCAATTTGAAAGTAAAGCAAGACAAAGTCTGCTTTTTTCCTGAGGTCGTTCGACCCCACCTTGCGGAGAATATTCATAAAAAATTGGAGACTCTCAGGCTAGTTCTTTCACTTCCTCTGTGTGGCCCTATCCTCGTGCCAACAAAGGCAACTCAGTCTGACCTCTAGCGCTCTTCCCAGGAAGAAATTTTACGCTAAGTGACATGACCTCAAACTCGACTTCCGATCTTTCTTCGATCAATAGCTCCTGGAATTCTAGAGATAAGACAGCGACTAAATTTCCTTGTATAGGCAATACATTGTAGATGACAGAGGTGTATGTTTGGATGAGCAAAGACTCCACATAAAAAAGAAAAAAATTTGAATTCAAAAATACCCAAAGTGATTCACTAATTATGGGACAACCTAATACCATTCCTAGCACTCATTACCTCACTAGGTAGCATTTGAAACCATCTAACTGCCCGGTATAGAACGAAGTTGAAAAGCTGAGCATGGTTTCTGTTTCGAATTTTAGCGTAGTGGAGATTGAATCCACCAGCACGTCGTCTAGCAGGCATAAAGATCCAGTATTTACTTGGTGTCAGCTTAACCTCCATGCGCAGTATTCGAAAACAGAAAACAAGATCAGAAATAATTCTTCTTTGCCACAAATATGTTAGACCTAATCTTCTCAAGCGTTCACTATAGCTAGGCAAATCCCGCCAATTTAATCCTTTGAATTTTCGCAAGAAAACAACTCTGGTGAATGTGCGTTGAACCGCTTCAATTTTTCGGATATGTTTTTTGAGAGTTGGGCTCCATATTTGAGACCCATACTCTAAATGGGGCAGAACATAAGTTTTATATAGTCGGGTTAAAATTCTAGGATTATCACTGTGGATATTATGGAAAATAGTGAATAGAGAAGCATATGCCCTGCTGACGGCTTGAGAAATATGACTAGAAAATTTCAAGTCTGGGTCGAGCAGAACACCAAGATCTCTGCTCATTTCACATCTTCTCAATGGAAAGCCATTGATACAATATTCCCTCTAATTACTTTCACTCCGATATGGAAGACAAAACTCTTTTCAAGATTGACTGTCAAATCCCAGTCCTCAGCCCATGAACTCAATTTTTCAATAGATCTCTCAAGAGCCGTGCATATTTCCTCTCTGTTCTCTTCATTGTAAATCCCGTAAATCTTTATATCATCAGCGTAGATTTGTATTTTGATTTTCAGAAGTCCCAATAATCTCTGGCAGTTCAGAAGTATATATCAAGAATAGAAGAGGGGACAGCACACCCCCTTGAGGAACACCGCTCATACAATGATGTCTCTTGGAATAACCCGAAGCCATTCTGACTGTCATAAATCGGTTGCTTAGATAAGAGCTAAACCAGTTCAGTAAGTTGCCACCTATTCCAAGGCTTTCCAGCCTCGAGAGCAATTTATGGTGGCTAACTTTATCAAATGCTTTGGATAAGTCAATGTAGATTACATCAACTGAATTGCATTTGTTCAGAGCTACATACCAATCAAACAAACTGTCAACAAGGTTTGTGATCGTCGAACAACCGGGCAAAAAACCATGTTGCTCTTTTGGTATTACTTTCAACTTGCGCAACCAAGACAACATTTTTTCTCTGATGATTTTCTCCATTACTTTGATCGGTGTTGATGTTAAACTAATGGGACGGAAGTCGGACACTCTTAGCGCACATGAAACTTTTGGGATAGCAGTAACCAAAGGCTTCCTTCCACAAGTCAGGTACCTCACCTAACATTAAGGAAATATTGAAGATGTGAGCTAGAGGTTGGCTCAGTGATAGATGGTTTGAGATGTTTGAGAATTCTATAGATATCGGATGGATAGAAGTAAAGGCTATTAAGACGATGTTGATGGGATTCGGTATTACGGGGTAACTGTTGAAATACATTGCAATTATTGGAGAAAACACTAGCAAAGAAATTGCCCAATGCAACTGCTTTGTCAG
This sequence comes from Ostertagia ostertagi, assembly GCA_036418205.1. NCBI lineage: Eukaryota > Metazoa > Nematoda > Chromadorea > Rhabditida > Trichostrongylidae > Ostertagia > Ostertagia ostertagi. The sequence goes on from MU888077.1 coordinate 2,406, forward strand.
TGTCAGAAAAACATTTGCGTCCGTTACTATCGACTACAACAGAGGAATTCCCAAAACTTTTCAGTCTGTTACGTAGGTAAATGTGAAGATTTCTCATGGAGGTGTTTGCTGCTAGACGGCGCTCGCGATTGATCAAAAATTTTTTGAGGTGGTGGTTGATGTCAGAACAAACTTTTTTATAGTAGGGGTTATTTAACGGATCTGTCGAGTTTTGAAAAATTCTTTGTTTCTGAGAAATCAAGTTATGGATATGAGTAGGAAATCTGAGATAACCTGACCGTTGATATCTCAGAGGAACAAAACGTCCCAATTTTTCATAAACCACCAAACAAAACCTGCGATATAGTTCCGATACAGAAGTATAATGATCAAAAACATTTAACCAATCTATTTCATTAAATGCGTGATTCAGTGAGGTGTAATCCGCATGAATAAAATCTGGAGTCGGTAGAAAGGTTGAATTCGAGCAAACAGCATTTACATCGAAATGAATGATCGAGTGGTCGGACGTAGAAAATGGAGGGAGTATAGCAATGTTTCCCACGGTAGGCGATGTCGAAAGAATTATATCTAGAGTGTTATTCATATGAGTAGGGTGCCTGACCAATTGCGTTAGACCCGAGTTCACGAAAAACTCCTTGAAATTATTGGAACTTGAATTATGTGCAGTGGAATGAAGCCAATCAATTTGGAGATTGAAGTCACCAAGAACTATCGTGTTTTCTTTTGATGAAACAATAGTGGATAGAAGGCTAATTAGACTGTCATCATCATTTTTAGTAGAACCGGGAGAACGATAAACAATCGCAAATCTCATACAAATTATGTCAGCTGGAGCAATTGTTTCAACACAGAGAACGTCAGCTTTGAGAGCAGTATCATGTGGAAATATTTGTAGTGGGAGAGTGTTTTTGAAAATGCAACAAACACCACCTCCTTTACCTATCTTTCGATCAAGTCGATATATGTAATAAGGCAGATCGGCTAAAATTTCAGAGTCTTTTATTCTCGGGCTGAGCCATGTCTCAGTCACGAAAACTATATCAGGCTTTTCACTAGTGAGAAAAAGTTGAATTTGAGCGATTTTATTAACGAGGCTGCGAGCATTGAAAAGAAAACATGAAAGAGGCGCATGTAAACCTTGCATGACTAAACGTTTCCCGACAGTCTATTAAGCCTATTAGGCAGTTCGGACACACGCTTAAGTTCTCCTCGGTAAACTACCCATTCCTTTTTACTTTTCCCTTTATTTCTTTCTTTTGCCATTTGCCTCAATTCATATTCACGTTTCCTTTCCTCTCGAGTCATACTTCTTCTCACGAATATGCCGGTGAAGTCAGTATCACGAAGTTTATATGCATTTCCCAGTGCTCTAACCCAGTGACTGGTTGAAGGTAAAACAACTTTAACCAGCCGTGGTTTTGAGGGGTCTGATTTTCCCATGCGAAACACTTCAGTAGGCCTACATTCGACATCGAGTGCATCGAGAATGCTACAAACCTTGTTTTCAAGTTCTCTTTGACGCATCGATGGGGAGAGAGTAACAATCTTTAGTGTTTTTCAGTGCTATTTGACGCGATCGAGTGGGGAGAGCAGTGAGTTTCGATTGTCCTGTATCCAGGCAGGGAGGTAGAGGGTACGCGACGTTGTTCTGTCTACCAAAAGATGAATTCCTTTGGGATCTGTTTCAGTTATGCATGTAAGCGTTTGGCGGCGTATTAGGATCTGCTATTCCGTCTTAATGCTGAAAGGGGTTCGTGGAGCCGACATACGCTGGTAGTTCAGAGCTCCGGTAAGCGTTACAGTGGATTCGCGTTGATCATGTGAATGAGTGGATGTCTGTCAACCTGTTATTCTGACTCCGGCTTACTACTTAGCCATGACTGGTTTCACTAGAGCAGGACTATTAGAAATGTCAAATGACGTATGCCCCAAAATTTAGCGTGGTGGTGTTACTTGTGGTATGTCCGCCCGGCTTATCCTGGAGAGGTTTGCCTGTAAGCAACCGGCCACCACCGTCGAATGATGATGAATGATGATGAATGAATTGAAGAAATGATTGATGAAATGAAGTAATTGAATACGTTTGCTCACAGCTCTCCCTCGCTGAAGAAATTCTGGCTCAGAGAAGAAGCAAAGGAGAAAATGGTTGCTTTGAGGAACGATCGATCACCCTATTTCACAAGTTGGGCGTTGAAGCCGCTTGCACGATTCGGGCGCGTTTCGAACCCATTCGAGCCGGAACGCACAAGTAAGTGTAATTTGTACTTTTGCTCACAGCTTTCCCTCGCTGTAGAAGTTCTGGCTCAGAGAAGAAGTGAAGGGAAAATGGTTGCTTGCAGATACCGGATCAACACTAATTCCAACAACAAGGCGCATGAGCCCTGGCCACGGAGTCGGCAGCGTCGACACAATCCGAGCAGAACGCACAGTGTAATTGACTCTGTTGCGCACGCTTTCTCGTGGCAGATATTCTGGTTATGAGAAAAGTAAGGGGAATGGTTGCGTTGCAGTATGGAATCGTCATGATGTCCAGACACAATGGGCATGAGCCGTGCACGGGAGTCGGCGCGTAACAAGATGGTTATAATTGTTTTCTCTCGTGGTGTGTGTTGTTTGCAGTCGAGCGGGGTTGTTATCAAACCTTATTGGCGGGAGACTAGAGGTTTCTCGGCCGAGTGTGCTTCTTCGGAAACCTAAGGGTTGAACTCAATTTGTGAATACCGGTCAAACGTCCTCCCTTAACCCTTTACGGCTTCGGACGGTAACGTGACGCCACAGCACCACGAAGGAATGTGTTTCTTCCTTTATCGACTGTGTCTTTTTAGAATAGTCTCGCTTAGAGTTAGGATGGAATGTAGTCGCACTAACCCGGTGCTAGTCCCGTGGCTATTGCAATGACATTCGTCGGTCGACTCATTTGGGGTTGGTGTCCCGATGGTGAGATCCAACGCTTGACGTTGGTTCCGCTCGACCGTTGTGTTCGTGTCCACTGATCGGTTACTAGATCTATCAACAGGTCTCCTGTTATGGTTCGGGCCTGTGACATTGCCACACGCGTAGATAACGGTGTACTTGACATTGCAATTAGTTGCTCTTTTGATCCGCATAAGTGGTCTGCGGGTTCACTAGGTGTACTCATTTCATTGTTTGACAGGAGATTTTGCCAGATCCCGTCGGCGTGTGTGTGAATATATAATGATAGGAGATGATATAGTAATTACCTCTCTGCCGGTAGGACAAATTACGCAATTTGGGGTATCAGTGCGCCGTCCGTTGTACCGAGTTCGCGAACTAGGCGATGCTTTAGGTTACTGGGGGTAATCTCCACGACGCCAACGTGGTTTTCTAGACCCGATCTCCTCAGGCACTTCCTTATGGAGTTGCTAAAGAAGGTTATAGTTTGTTGAACCTGTCTTTGGTGTCGCTTTGGGATAGCTCATTTCAATTGCTTAGCTATGGGGATCAGGCCTTTCACATAGGATAGTGAGCCTACACAGGGTCCGCTGCGTCAGACAATTTGAGCAGAGCGCCAGCAGAGGTGAGACAATGTTTAATGTTGGCATAGCTATGGTGTTGCGCGGGATATGTTTCCTAGAAAATGCTTGTCCGTCAGATTTTGGGGTGTAACACTACTTCCAACAACAAGGCGCGCATGAGCCCTGCCGCGGAGTCGGCAGCGTCGACACAATTCGAGCAGAACGCAACAAGTAAGTAATTGAATACTTTTGCTCACAGCTTTCCCTCGCTGCAGAAGTTCTGGCTCAGAGAAAAAGTAAAGGGGAAAATGGTTGCTTGCAGATACCGGATCAACACTACTTCCAACAACAAGGAGCATGAGCCCTGCCACGGAGTCGGCAGCGTCGACACAATCCGAGCAGAACGCACAAGTAGGGTAATTAAATACTCTTGCCTCGCTTCCATCGCGGCGAAATTTGCTGGTCAGATGAAAAGTAGGGGGGGAAATGGATTTGCTTTGCTAGATAGCCGGGTCAACACTATTCACAACAAGGCGGCATGGCCCTGCACGCGGAGTCGGGGCAGGCGGCCGACATCGAAGATATATAGTTCAACGATTTCTTTCAAACTGCTCACGAGGTTGTTATCAAAACCTTTATTGGCGGCTAACGTTTCGGCGATGTCGCCTTCTTCGGAACCTAAAGGGTAGAACTCAATTTGTGAATACACGGTCAAACGTCTCACTTACCTATACCGGTTCGACGTAATTGAACCGCCGCACACCCAAGAGGGGGATGTTCCATTCCGTTGGATAGAATCTCTGAGTCTTTTTTAGAAAGATCGCATTTTAGAGTTTAGGAGGATGACTGTGCTAATCGGGGCTAGTCTCCCGTGCTTGGACACGCATTCGGTCCGCTTGAGACTATTTGTGGATTTCGATGTTGAATAAGGCTGCAAAGTTGCCGCGGCGACCGTTTTTGTGTTTCCGTGGCGCACTCGGTTCACGTTTTCCCAATTCGTCTCGTTTGCTGGTTCTCGAGGCACATGTGATCCACACCGTTAGTAGACGCGTGACTTTTGCTTGGGCGCATGGCGTAGCATGCTCTTTGTCGCACAGTTGGAGTGGGCTTGCCGGTTCCCTATGTACTCTTCAATGTTTTGACAGGAATTTTGTAGCCCCCCCCCCCATTTGCACATTCTCCTTCCCTGCCGGTAGGACAAATTACGCAATTCGGGATCATACATGCGCGATCGTAAACACGATTTCGAACTAGGCGATGCTTCAAGTTACTGGGGGTAATCTCCACGACGCCAACATGGTTTTCTAGACCCGATCTCCTCAGGCACTTCCTTATGGAGTTGCTAAAGAAGGTTATAGTTTGTTGAACCTGTCTTTGGTGTCGCTTTGGGATAGCTCATTTCAAAATCTGCCTAGCTATGGGATCCAGGCTACTTCCAACAACTAGGAATATGAGCCCTACCACAGGGTCCGCTGCGTCAGCACAATTTGAGCAGAGCGCAACAGGTAGACAATGTATTAGTTGTTGGCAATAGCTATGGTGTTGCGACGGGATCCTGTTTCACTGCAAAATTTGCCTCTTGCAGATATGGGATCTAGCCTACTTCCAACAACTAGGCGCATGAGCCCTGCCACGGAGTCGGCAGCGTCAACACAATCAGAACATAGTACTACAGGTTAGTTGTTGACCCAGGCTTTGGTGTAGAGATTTATATTTATGTTTATATTTATTATCACTTCAACATCACATCAAAGGTGGCTTATAAAATAAAACTCAAGTACCGATAGAAAGAACATCAACGAACTCATCCAATGAACATCAAGAAGTGTTCCAAATAGTTGTAGTGTGATAATTAATGTGTAATTGTATATATAAAAAAAGGGGGTAGGGGAGAGAAGGCCGCCGGCAGTGGAGTGAAGACAGCGCAGAAGGGCAGTGGGCCGCCAACACTGCAAGTTCTCACGGGCGTGAATGAGAACTCCGGATACCATCGTAGTAGGTCCGCCAACGTTGCTGAAGTCCACATGCCACAGCGGTAGAAGTCGAGGGGAGGAGGGGGGCAAGACAAAAACGCGCAGCGCATAGCGCAAAACAACTGAAAAAAGAGTACACCACAAAAGAGAAGCCATTGAGAGAAGAAGTATGCAACGGCAACTTCATAAATGACCGGAACAATTTCCAAGGTACATTGGGGAAAAATCGTAACAGCTAATCAGAGGCTAGAGAAAGATCCAGAAACAAAGCAAGAACATGAACGATCGCTTCTCGTCTTTAGAAGCGAAACTGAGGTAAAAAACAACTGATTGGATATGCCCGTTAATGTCTTTTTTGGTCACAAAAATAGGAAGCGCGAGAGTTGATCGTTGCAATCCTACTCTTTCGCCCTCACGACCGCATCGGTAAACATTTTAATCGGAGCCCTCAGCATAGCGTCATGGGTGGACCATGGTTTGCACCAACTCTCGGTAATGAAAACCCCATCGGGCTTATCGCGCAAGATGAATTCAGGCCTTCAATTTTATTCACAATTGAACGGGCGTTGAAAAGCAAAAGTGATAATGGGAACTACACAAGGGTTGATAAGAGTGCATAGAACAACGTGCATTTGCCCCTCCTCGTCCTAGGGCAGTATCATCTACTTGAGTGGAAGTACTGTTCCCTTGGTGGTGATATAGGGGTGGCCGATGTGGACTGTTGACTGTGACGAGATATGCGTCGGTCACGCGGATTCTTGAGCTTGTGTATCGCAAGGTCCCGTACTACATATGCCAGTTTCCCCTCTTGACTATTCATAATGTCAGCTTTTCTTCGCAATTCACGATCAAATTCTACCTCTTCTTTTGTGTAGTCTGGCCGTGCATATGAATGTACAAACTCTTTAGTTAGAGATTGACGCAAACTTTTCATGTGTCCTAGAAGGCGATCTCTCAGCTCCTGATTCTTCAGTCTGATCTTGATAATGCGTGAGCGGGGGTTTGAGGTTCGCTGGTTCCTTTTTAGGGTACCTGTGGAAATCGATGCGGTTGCTGTTAAACTCGTCGAGGAGTTCACTATCTCCCGACGTTTCCACAGCTTCCTTAACACGTTGACGACATCGCGCGTTTTGTGCTTTTGCACCGCGTGGGACAGAGCGATTTTGCGAGCGCCGCCGCCGCACACCAAATCCATGGATTTTGAGCTGTAAATACGCAATACTTAGATGCGATGAAATGTTTTCAATGATGTTCGATCTGTCTAGCTTATCAGGAGTTACAGTAATGGAAGTTTGACCGAAATGACGTGTTAAGGCCATGAAAAGGGAAATTTTACTTAATTTCCCTTTAGTGGTTCCAAAATTAATTTGGACGTGGTTGTTTCAGTAAAAACACATATCTTCCCATACGAATAGGTTTGTATTCGCTTCTATTATTCCTTTTTATCAACATGTTACGTTAATGAAAAGAAAACGAGGAATGAACTGAACAGACATATCCGTAAGGTCTGGAAAACCTCTGCCAAACTAAAGAATATTTGGCCTTTCTGTGAGCCATGTGGTTTTTAAGTATGCTAATGTATGACCTATAGAATGAGTACAAAGACCTTAGGAATAAGTCGCGCAAGCGCAAGAAAAAGGGATGACTTGTGGGAAGGGGCACAAAGTGGGACGCGTTACCGCGTCACGCTGTCGTCAACGTGGTACTGGCCCTCCTGTCAAAAATGCGCGTCGCCTCCTCTGTGGCTTTATCCGCAATGCCTATCCATGCAGTTCTACAAGACTTTTCGTCAACATTCTTGCGTCCGACCTAAATTTTGAAAGTAAGCTGTATAAAGCTGGACTAGGGGTACTAATTAAAAGAAAACCTACACTGCGACGCATAATTATAGTTCCACCTACAAATTTCCCAAAAACTTGAATCTGGGGATGTTTTTGAAAAGGGCTCTACAGACAAATTGTGACACATATAAACGCGAATCTGAATATTAACACGGAAATCCAGTTTGAGAAAGCAACAATTTTTTATCCTCATTTTTTCGAAAATACCCGCTTTGCCTATGACGCAAAATCATAGTTCCACCTCATGTTTCTCCGCTGCATTTTGCTTTTACCCAATCAAATTTTGAAATTATTACCCATTCAAGTCCTTAGCTTATAGCAAAGGCAAAACTGCTGTCAGACTTCCTTAAATTCTTTCATTTGTGATTTTTGAGTTGCGCCTTTCTTTCTCTTAACGTTTTTCTTTCTCAGATCGGTTTTCTACTTCGTAGCACACATGTATGGAGAAGAAAATGATCAGGAGGATGGTCAGAGGTTCCAAAATATCACAGATAAAAAAGTGTCCTCACTTCGCTCTACTTAGCAAAACTTTTTGAGAAAAATGGCTCGTTTTTCTCTCTGATTTCTTTTCACAAAAAGCGTATTTCTTATCTTCCAGACATGGACTGTCACGAGCGTGTTGTAAAACACGTGAAACTGCGTCCATTGAGACACTAACTTTTGAAGAAGTTTTGATTTCCGTACCCGGCTGGATAAAGTTGTATTATTTTCTCACGATACGGCGCTTATCTCGGTCGGATAGTAATCAGGGTTCCTCCCAGTATCATATCCTGTAGCATCCTTGAGAAATTTGTTCGTTATGAAGTCACCCCGACAAATTCCAGCGTGAGCTGACACTTCGACAATTCCTGCGTCTCTTTTGCTAGGATTTTCCTTTTACGGAAGTCTGACAGCGGTTTTGCCTTTGCTATAAGCTAAGGAACTTGAATGGGTAATAATTTCAAAATTTGATTGGGTAAAAGCAAAATGCAGCGGAGAAACATGAGGTGGAACTATGATTTTGCGTCATAGGCAAAGCGGGTATTTTCGAAAAAATGAGGATAAAAAATTGTTGCTTTCTCAAACTGGATTTCCGTGATGATATTCAGATTCGCGTTCATAATCAACCCCAGATGCAAGCTTTTGGGAACTTCTGTAGCTGGGAACTATAATTATGGGTCGCAAGTGTATTTTCCAAAGCATCGAGCTTATTGAGGCCGAACATTTTGTCGAAGCGCTCGAACATTCCATCGAGGCACTCAAAGAAACTGTCCCACCTGGGTTTCAGGATGGGTTTTAGCCATACAGACTCACCGTGGTAGAGACCGGGGGGACTTACATTTTGGCTGGTATGTTTTCGGGATGCAAATGGGAAGCAGAGGGCGGTACTCAATACCTACGGCGTAAAAATAGTATATCAGCAAGGGCCAACAGGCTAGACAAAGAAAAAGGAACTCCGATATGGCTACTTCAATAATAGGTGGAAGAAGACAAAACCGCGACGGTTGGGCAAGCGCAAATCAGATCAGCAATCAATAATCAGGCAGATCAGTAATCGGCAATCAACGTGGCGCGCAGCAAAATCCTCAATAAGCTGGCAGGGGTGCACTACGGAGCAGAGAAAAGGTTATCCAAAAGAAGATCTGGGGGTAGAGGTAGCTGCTTAGAAGGGGAAAACTGCTAGAGGAGAAAAACTAAAATAAAATAATAAAATTAGGCAGCAAGTGATATGGGGTTCTGTTTCATCTCAAAGTGGATTGCAGATGTCGGAGCTAGGGCACTTCCAACAAATAGGGGGATGAACACTGCCACGGAGTCCGCAGCGTCAACACAATCAGAACATAGTACTACAGGTTAGTTGTTGACACAGGCTTTGGTGTCGCGATGGGATTCTGTTTCATTTAGTGGGCCAATTGCAGATATGCGATCTGGCCTACTTCCAACAACTAGGAGCATGAGCTCTGCCACAGAGTCCGCAGTGTCAACACAATCAGAACATAGTACTACAGGTTAGTTGTTGACCCAGGCTTTGGTGTAGAGATGGGATTCTGTTTCATTTCAAAGTGGGCTAATCGCAGATGTCGGAGCTAGGGCACTTCCAACAAATAGGGGGATGAGCACTGTCACGGAATCCGCAGCGTCAACACAAACTAAGAAGAAAGCAACAAGTAAGTGATTGAATACTTTTGCTCACAGCTTTTGCCTCGCTGTAGAAATTCTGGCTCAGAGAAGAAGTAAAGGAGAAAATGGTTGCTTGCAGATACCGGATCTACACTACTTCCAACAACCAGGAGCATGAGCCCTGCCACGGAGTCGGCAGCGTCAACCAAAGAAGGTTGTGATTGTTGACCCTAGCTTTGGTGTCTCGATGCAATTCTGTGTCATTGCAAAATCTGCCTGTAGAAATGAGATCTCATCTACTTCCAACAACTACAAATGTGAGCCCTGCCACGGAGTCGCAGCGTCAACACAATCAGAACATAGTACTACAGGTTAGTTGTTGACCCAGGCTTTGGTGTAGAGATGGGATTCTGTTTCATTTCAAAGTGGGCTAATCGCAGATGTCGAAGCTAGGGCACTTCCAACAAATAGGGGGATGAACACTGTCACGGAATCCGCAGCGTCAACACAAACTAAGAAGAAAGCAACAAGTAAGTGATTGAATACTTCTGCTCACAGCTTTTGCCTTACTGTGGAAATTCTTGGCTCAGAGAAGAAATGAAGGAGAAAGTGATGGCTTGCAGATACTGAATCTAGACTACTTCCAACTTTCCGCAACGACAGGTCGGATGTTACTTGTCCTACAGAGTCGCAGTGGTCAAACCCGCAAGTTCAGGTTGTGATTGTTGACCCTAGCTTTGGTGTCTCGATGCAATTCTGTGTCATTGCAAAATCTACCTGTAGAAATGAGATCTCATCTACTTCCAACAACTACGAACGTGAGCCCTGCCACGGAGTCTGCAGCGTCAACACAATCAGAACATAGTACTACAGGTTAGTTCAGTTAGTTGTCACAGGCTTTGGTGTAGAGATGGGATTCTGTTTCATTTCGAAGTGGGCCAATCGCAGATTTCGGAGCTAGGGCACTTCCAACAACTAAGAGCATGAGCCCTGTCACGAAGCCCGCAGCGTCATTACAAATCGAGCAGAGTGCAACAAGTAAGTGATTGAATACTTTTGCTCACAGCTTTCCCTCGCTGTAGAAATTCTGGCTCAGAGAAGAAGTGAAGGAGAAAATGGTTGCTTGCAGATACCGGATCTACACTACTTCCAACAACCAGGAGCATGAGCCCTGCCACGGAGTCGGCAGCGTCAACCAAAGAAGGTTGTGGTTGTTGACCCTAGCTTTGGTGTCTCGATGCGATTCTGTTTCATTCCAAAGTGGACCAATCGCAGATTTCGGAGCTAGGGCACTTCCAACAACTAAGAGCATGAGCCCTGTCACGAAGCCCGCAGCGTCATTACAAATCGAGCAGAGTGCAACAAGTAAGTGATTGAATACTTTTGCTCACAGCTTTCCCTCGCTGTAGAAATTCTGGCTCAGAGAAGAAGTAAAGGAGAAAATGGTTGCTTGCAGATACCGGATCTACACTACTTCCAACAACCAGGAGCATGAGCCCTGCCACGGAGCTCGGCAGCGCCAACACAGTCAGAACCGATTACATCAAGTAATAAATCTGACCAAGGAAGATAGGTATTTCGAAATGGCCATACACAATTTTACCTACACTGTAGGAAAAGTATTTCCACATCTGAAACGCGCGTGCCACACGTGCCTGCTGCAAAAACGTCTTTCATCTTCTGTGGGCTCCAGGTTCAGTCGCTGAAAGCAGCGCGTAAGGTTGTTAGCAATTCCTCGAAAAACTATTCGTATGGGTAGCTATAAGCAAACGTTGATCGAGTAATGTAGTAGGAAGCTTTTCCAACGATGCTGCCACGAAGGCAATGTGGCGACGGGAGAATCCGTCGCGGAATAGATCCTACTATCCTCACGCCTATGAGCTCGGACCACTACCGCTGCTCTGTTTTGCTTCATAACTCCGTTCGAAAATCGTTTGGCAGATTTGGAAAGCAGATTCGAGATCAGCGTCAAAAATATGTCCAACATTGTAGGTCTCATTGCATATAACCACTTCGACCAATCATCCTTTCCTGGTGAGCTGTCAAGAGGCACCTAAAAGAGCAAAGGCACAAACTTCCTGCCTGCAGCTACGAAGTTTCATCGTAAAATTTTGCTTGGTTGCGAAATGGCGTTGGAAGGAGATGCCAAAAATAATGAAGTAAAAGCTTCCGGTGTTGACTGATTCCGTGAATGCGCTAGACGTTTTATTTCATTCAGAATCGTAACGGCGAATGCATATAATCTATTCAAGACATGTGAAGGCCAGTCAATGTGTATCTAAGGTTTTTGGTTCTCCCAGACAAATCTAGTACTAATTGACCGACTTCGAAAGGATGGAAAGCTTGGTTAATTCTGAGCGAGGTACGATCCTAATTTTCGCTTCAGGACTTCGGAAGTGTGTGAAACATGGCGCCAATGCCGCTACACCCTAGAAATATGGTGCGAATAACAAATGAGAGTTGAATTCGCACTCTCAATAAAATTCGGGCAGAACACAGAAAGTAATTTGAAAAACACCAGTAGCCTGTAGCTTACTTCTTGTGATATTTTACGCAAAATCGCATTGAGCCTTTGGGACTCTTGGGAGCATGGGAAGAGGGAGCTGCGCGCAGGAGGAGTAGTCCTCAGCGCTAAGATATCATAGGACGCTTTCACGGCGCTTGCTATCGCTACCGCCACGCGGAATGCATTTTAAGCTCTAGTAGCTTGTACGATCAGGGGAACTCTAAGATCAACAAGGGAGAGGAGTCGTATTTGACCAGTAGAAAGGGGATCAGTCACAGGACCTCAGGAGCCCAATTCGCACAACAAAGTGGCAAAGGAGGGCTGGCTTTCAAATACCAAAGGAAGTGCTAACGGGCGAGTACAAATCACAGAGCGGCCTTCCAGACACATCATATTCCACTGAGCAGAAAACTCCCATGCTTTCGAAGCAAACCAAAATAAAGTGATCTTTCAAGGGCGTCATAGCAATATATCCGGTGGATTGCCTTCTAGAGATCTGGTTTGAAATTTTGGCAAGGGAGAAAAGTTCTCATTTCGGAATTTTTAGAAGATGCTTGCGCCTCTCATAAAGGACTGATCACGCAGGCTTCAATAGCGTCCATTATACCAATATCAAAGAAACCTAAGGACATTCAAAGGTTGAGCATTCGTGGTTCACGAAAATGATCTGCAAATTCTAGAGAAAAAAAAACTAAACAATGGGACTATTTTTCGAAAGGGATCTATCATGGAACTCATAGCACTTTTTAGAAGTACTAGACCAGTGATTTCAATTCAATGCTAGAGATCCGCAAAAATTCTTATAACGAAACTATAAGCAACTTAATTAACTAGCTTACACGAGAAAAACTACAGAATGATTGGCTCCCCTATCCCAACACACAAATTAAAGTGTCCAGTGGCGTCGTACACGTGAAGTGGTACCGGAAAAGAAGCTCAAAGAACATCTTGATTCATGCTACATCTGCACACCCATCTGCTGTGAAACGTGCTATTGTCAAGAACATGTACAAAACAGCAATGAGTATGTGCAGCGATGTAGCCGAACGTGAAGAATCAAAACGGTTAGCTTCAAGCATAGCTCGATCAAATGGCTATACGGCATCACATCATGTTGGAAGACCATGTTGACAGCAGAAACACAGCACGCCGAGATAAGGTTCCTCTATGCTTGCCATTCATCTCTGATAAAGTATCTGCTGCAATACAACGATGTATTGTTCGCGCACAATTGAGCGATGATGTTGTTCTAGTTAACATCCCGAATGATAACATCAAACGCCAAATTGTGAGGAACAGACTCTACGACAGGCAGTGCTCAACAGAGAATTGTATTACATGTTCGAACGGGAGAAATGGTGATTGCGCTTCAGCAGGCGTAATTTATCAGATTCAGTGTGAAGCATGTAATTCAACATACATAGGGGAAACTGGGAGAGTTCTATCAGTGCGGATTAAAGAACATTTAGCTGGTAAACGGCGCTGTAATGTGTTGACACCATAGGGGAAATACAGGTAGAACAGCATGACTGTACTGTAAACATTCTCGGATTTCAGTCAGAAATTCAGAAATGAATAACCGAAATGAGTGTGTGTCTATCACAAATGATCTCTTGCCATTCATGCAACATTGCGAGTTTCTTCCATAATCAGCGAAGGTGCTTGTCCGATATACTGATACAGTATAAGGACAGCGAAGTAACATCATTCGCTACTGATGTTTACTGATCCGATGTACTGATACAGTATAAGGACAGCGAAGTAACATCATTCGCTACTAATGTTTACTAACTGAGTGTAGTATTTCGCTACACTTTGCGGTGGAACAAGGTGAGCTGAGCTTTTGTGTTCTGGAGTTTTCCGTGCGTCCCTGACAGGACGTCAGAAACGCTAGAGGGGATGAGGCGTTTGATAGGGTAGTGTGCACTTCTTAAGCTCTTGAGCCATGTTCAGGCCTTTGAAAACGACGGAACGGTCGAAACGTTGGCCAGAATAAATCTTCCACCTTAACAACCTCAAGGCAGAAGTACAATCAACAATTACAATAACAACGAAATGCCGAGGTTTCAAGATGAGAGAACTTGTAAGCTATGAGCGTTTTCTTGAAAACCACACGTGCTTGAAAGAAAAAACAGAACAACACGTCTGTTGTTTAGGAGCTATACATTCGCAACCACCGAACACTTATTAGGAGGAAAACAGCTTGAATTTTCTTTTAAATTTTTGTATTCCTTCTCACATGCTAGTGACGAGGAGTACCACCTTCCTAACAAACAGGTTCGCACAAATTTTTCAAGGTTTTTTTTTTCTAGCCTACAAAGTGGATATTTGGGGGTATGAGAAAAGCTCGGTAGGTTTATGGATTAAGCTCTGCGATTACAAGCAAATCTGAATTCGTGCGAAATCTCGGAAGATATCTCTATTTAATGAATAAAGTTTTATGGTGCCTGATTGCCATCCTCTGTGCGAGACAAAGTGTGCTGCATACTAAATGGGCGGCGTATTTTCCACTGAACACCAACCTTTTCCGATGGCCGCCCACTCATCGATGGTGGGCATGAATATATGGACCAGAAAATATAATATATATCTCAACGTCAACTTAGATTTGTACTACTAGGTTGTCTCGAAAGTTCGTGCGTATTTTTTGGATCTCATGCCACAAGCTCCTTCAACAAATTCTAAATATGTTCACGTAGGCTGTAGATAGGGCACACGTGTAGTTACTTATACCCGAATCGTCCCACCATCGTCGCCTTCTTCGACTTTGAAATGGAAAGAGAAAGAGCAGCTCTACTGAGCCACAAAAAGATTGAAGCAGGGAGCTACATATGCATTGCGGGAGATTTCCTCGTCTTTGCAAGCCATGAAGTATCAGAAAGGATCGATCATCTTCCTTCAGGAAAATAGAAACTAGTCGTTAGAAAATGCCATCGGTGTCGGATTGGAGAGCTCTGCGCTCTCTCGTGGGAGCCACTCCACACGGGGTAACCTGCTATGTGGCACCACACCCTGGTGTTCCAGATGCACAATTCGTAGAGGTTCTCGCTCCTTCGTAGAATGGTTGAAGCCTTGCCAAAGATTCCCTCATGAATTGACCACTGATGACAGGAGTGCGACACGAGTCCCGTCTATAATTTGTGTCCTACTCCACCCGTACGCCCTGGTTGAACAAAGCCACTACTGCAGTTGAGAAGCTCAGGTTTCATGACAACCACACCTAGAATCCTCAGGGACTGGATCGAACAGAAGAGGGTGAAAAGTGAAGAACTTCACCATAAGCCATAGGTCGGGCTCTGCTTCTTTTGGAGCGTTCTCGAGATTACCACTGAGACGTAACCTAATTTCAGCTATGAAATCAGCCAAACATGGTATGATCAACGGCGGAGACCCAACACTAAACTCCGGCAACTCTCCCTAAAACTCAGAAAAGTATGACCACTTTGCAACACCGATGCGACGCGTTCCAAAGAGACTCGACTCTATTTATCGAAGCCCAGCTGAAACATCCAACAAACAAAACATGGCACATCCAACGCCCACAAAGATCAACCCTCTCTTGAAGAAAGTTTGCTGTTTTGCTCAGCAATAATCTTCTACACAAAAGAACACGATTCCCATGGGTACCTTGAAATCGACCTCACTACATTTTTCAGCTCACAACTGCCAGCCTTCTGGGAGTTAAGCAGCCACTCTTCGGTTGGTCGTTGGCAACAAGTCACTGATAGTGGTGGTACATATGATGATAGGTAGTGCATGTGCTTGAAATAGAGTGGGCTCAAAAAGTTTCAAAATACGCACGAACTTCTGAGACAACCTAATATATGTAAGCCTAAGTCTGTGTATCCGTTGTTTGTTACGAAATTCATAGCGCGCGGACCAGCAGTTATCAGGGGTTAATTCTACGATATATGATATAAGGGGTGGGGCAGAAACATATTTGGCGGGGGACAGAAGGTGATAACAGCTGATAAGATCCGATAAGGGCGCTTAGAATGCAAGTGTCACGAAATTCATAGTGCGCGGCCTAGCAGCGTTGAGACACTACTTGTATGATGTAGAAGGTGGGAAGGAAACATGTGTGTGAGGGGACAGTGAGTGATCACAGCTAATAGGATCCGATAAAAGGCGTTGGAGCGCAGGTGGGAAAAGAACATGTATGTGGGGGAATAGAAGCCACAGCTGCTGACGGCTTATAAAAGGTGATATGAATGAGTAGCTTGAGGACGGAGGATTTATCAAATGTTTAAATAAAATGCTCTATGAGGGAACATTCCGTGCCATCCACGTTGTCGTCGTCAATATCAAAATACAGATTTCGTGGAAACACGACATGCTGTTGGGTGTTTCTGTTCCATTTTCTTTGCCGCCAGAAGTCCTTCAACGGCTAAGTATTCCCAACATCCGAAGCATGGTAGTTGTTTAAGCTGACTGTAAGTAGAAAATATTTGGTTGCCTCAAAAGGTGCGTGTTTTTAATTCCCATTGGGCCTATTCTATTTTAACCACATGCACTATCTATCATCAATATATGCATCCATCACTATCAGTGACTTGGCCAACGACCAACCAAGAGTGGCCGCTTAACTCCCAGAAGGCTGGCAGTTACGAGCTGAAAAGGCAGTGAGGTCAGATTTGAGGTGCTGTTGGAATCGTATTTTTTGTCAGATGATTGAGATGATGAAAGATAATTGTTGGCAAGAAGCACAGACATTCTTAGAAAGAAGGTAGACCACCGCTGCACGGTGGATATGGTGGACTAGGCCAGGATATCTAGAGATGCGTCATTTTTGAAATGCGTGGTCTCAATTGTCGTGGAATGAAAATACTTCCTTGAATTTCAGGGTCCATTTGCTGCAGTTTCGCCGTAAGGTTGTTTTTTTTTCGTTTCGTTGATTACGCTGGAAGTCATTGAATTCATAGCTGTAGCGAGGGTCACGTTTTCAATGGGAAACTAGAGAACGCTCCAAACAGGCCGCTCATGATTTTGTGTGGAGTTTGTCCATTATTTAGCCCTTTCCACACGGTCTGGCCACTGCGTCTGGCTATGGTTGCCATGAAACCTGTACTTCTTAACTGCTGTAGCGGCTTTGTTCAACCAGGGCGTACGGGTGGAGTAGGAAACAAATTATAGACGGACTCGTGTCGCACTCCTGTCATCAGTGTGGTCAATTCATGAGGGAATCTTTGGCAAAGCTTCAACCCTTTACGAAGGAGCGAGAACCTCTATGAACTGTGCATCTGAAACACCAGGGTGTAGCGACCACACAACAGGTTAACCTTTGTGGATTGGCTCAAAAAGAGAGCGCAGCCTGTTCAAATCCGGCACCGTTGGCCTTACAGAGCGAGGGTTTTTATACAGGCTTTATTTTCCTGAGCAAAGAAGATCTATCCATACTGGTACTTCATGGCTGGGAATGACAAGGATATGTATCGCAACGCCTACGATTGGTCTGTGACTTAGTAGAGGCTCTTGAGTCAGGGTCTAGAAAAAGAAGCTCTGTTCCTTTCTCATTTTCGACTCGAAGAAGGCAACTAGGGTGGGGATTTGATTGTAATTCGCTACACGTTGTGCCCTCTCTCCTGCCTATTTGAAATTTGCTGAAAGAGCAAAACCCACCAACTCTTGGGTCCACCTAATAATTGTATCAGTTATCAATACCTTTTAGCTGCTAGACCATGTCCGATTCCAAATGATGGATATTTATGAGTATTGACGCGCTACAGGAAATGACTTCTTTATCATCACTACAGTATTCCTCAATAAGTCTGCCAAATCCAATACAAGAGCTTGGCTACGCTAAAGCAAGTCCCAATAAAGCCCTTCGATAGGCGCGCGGTAGCTGGCGCAGCTAAACGGGTTAGTGGACAACACTACATCAGATAGCTGCTGAAAACGAATAAAATGCATCCAAATGGGGATCGTAGTGATACCTAGCCAAAAGGGGAATGGGTGGAAACTTCAAAATAGGACAAGGGAGTAATGATCATCCTTGCGATGTTGCGACTCGCCTGGAAATGGGTTCCATAATAAGATGGGGGGTCTAGGGAGGAGAGATCTACCTAGTCAAAAAGCAGGCGGATCTCCCAAGGGTGCGGGACGAGGTACATTTCACAGCAGAGGCTATGTACCGACGGCCTATCAGGCCCACCCAGGTTGGAAGCTAGCTAGCCAGCTGTGACCTAGATCCTACTTTAAAACAGTTGCTTTCTGGGCGAGGAGGGAGCCTTTATAGTTTTGAAATGCGCTATATTTGTAGCCCACAGCAGTGTTGTTGTCTAAAACTTTACCTCGTTGTAAAATTGGCCCGATTACAGGTGCGGGATCTAGAACAAAATTCACAGGAAATGCAATCTGTACCAGTGGTTCCAAGGTGTCAGCACAATTACTACATTCGTTCTTTGAGTCAAGCACAACAAGTAAGCCGGAAAATACCTCTTCTGGTTATGCTACTTGGAGTTTTGCTCGGTTTTGTGCAATCTTATCCGGGTCAACGGTAGGTTTAGGATCTAGGCTGCATTCAGCAAGTGAGAATAGCAGCTCTGTCAAGGGAGCAGCGTCTTCAAAGCGAATCAAGGATAGTACAACAAGTACGCCGAAAATTACTTCTTCCTTCTTTTTCTGGCTACTACGTGACGTTTTACTTGATTATTGTCTCACCATTACAATAATTGGCCGTCTCAAAAATTTAGGATCTAGCCTGCAACTCACATATGGAAATGCAGACCATTCCACTGCATTCGTTATGTCGGCACAATTCAGGCAGAGTAGAACCGGCAAGACAAGAAATGCTTTTTCCCTCATGTTAAATTTTCCTTGGATTCATTGCATTTCTGAACTGGTTGCCTGCAGGTGCAGAATCTAGGCTGCGTTCGGCAAACGATGAAAGGTCCACCGTGGAACTCGCAATATCAACGTTGAACAAGCGGAGTTTGGCAGGTAAGTGTTTGAGTACTCCCGTGCTGTGCACAGCTTCGATGTGTGGTGTTAAAACTGCCCTATGACTGAAACTGAGCTCTCCGCTTATGTGCGATATAGGCTACAATCCGAAGTATGGTTGTAATCCCTACTTCTGAATATGCCATGTTAGAACAGTTCAAGCCGAGTACAAGAATAATCCAAAAAAAATTGTTGCTTCCTGTTCTGATGTTGCCACGTGAAGTTTTGCTTGATTATTTGTCCAATGTTACAAAGATTGGCTGACTGCAGGTGCCGGATCGCAGTAACAGGGAATGCAAACATTACCGATGAAGTTGTCTGTGTCAGCGCAGTTCAAGCCTAGCACAATACGCGCCAGGAAATTCATTCTCCTCCCGTTCAAGTAAATACTTTAACACATTACGTACCGAGGGAAACACATGGTGATGTGCGCATATACTTTCCCGTGTAGCCACATGGTGATGCATCACACACAAAATTAAATTGCTATTTTCTTCATGAAATATACAGGATAAAACTGCAAGAATATCTTTATCGTATATGCTGAATAACATATCTGTCCTGGGACTCCACCAACTAGGAAAATTGATGTATTCAGACACCATCTTTTGAACAACAAATCTCACATTACCAACAAGTTTTATTGTAATGTTTCTCCTGTATTCTCCAGAAGGAAATTGATAAGAATCATAGTAAATGTACTGAAGCTACTACCCAGACATGTAATGTGGTTGGATCGGGAACGATCGTCTTCGATGAAATTGATAGCAATTGTGGCAACCAACTCGCGAATCCTTAAAGTTTTAGTGACGTGATTGGTAATGATAACCAGGCACCTATACTGAGGCTCACGTAAATTGCATGTAAGGGACTTCAAAATCCGTACACTTCTTTGACGAAAGTGACGACAATTTAGTGATTACAACATCCTGTATAATCCAAGGAAATGGAACTCGTAACCTCTTG
>MU888078.1:0-12599 GCA_036418205.1 Ostertagia ostertagi
CCGAAAATGCATTGGACCAAACCCACTATCCATCGTCAATACAGTAGGCTTTGAGCGCTACGTGTTGATGATGGGGAATGCATGTGCTTGAAATAGAGTAGGCTCAAAGAGAAGCTCAAAATACGCACGAACTTTTGAGACAACCTTATTGTTAACTTGTCGATAAGGCATCAAGAATTATGTGAAAGGTACGTGGACAAGAGAAAGTGAGAAAAACATCAGCATTACTTCTCACAGTGGATGTCATATGGTAAACGTTGATGTGTGGCACCATAGTTCTTGCGAACTAGAGTTCGTGGCTCAGATTGACGTAGCTAATCTCTTCCCTAGAGGTGAGAGCAGAGTAAGTCAAAGTGTGAGATGCAGAATGCTTTGCTGGACGGTGTCTTCATAAGAATGAGAATGTATCCCTTTTTAGCTCACCTCTGCTGGATTATGTTGAGGTTACGAAAGTAACAGAAAGCTAGTTTCGCCCGTTGTCTTTTCCAGCTTTCCCTGATTAGTTCTGGAATATGTCCCATGGTACAAAGGTATATCAGATGATCTACTTCTTGAATTTGAAGCGAGGGATTACGATAAGATTGGGTTGGGTTCATAGTGGAAGTGGGGATGCTGAATAATGCCCCAGTGGCGAAAAAAGCAAAGAAATCCGTCAAGAACGCGCAAAATGGGACCCTTTGCCCGTTGACCTCCGATAATGGACGAGCTAGCAACCAACTAAGAGGTCGTTTGCACATGTTAAACCATAGCCACCATCATACCAGCAAAGGCCATTCTTGATTGATAACGCATTCCATGGAAAGTTATAGGATACGCGCTCGAAGTGGCATACCTTATCAAAATGATAATCGAACAATGATCAGCTGGCAACACACTGAGGGCGGAGCACAGGCGGAGGCGGAGCTCAGAAAGGATTGGCAGCCCCAGGGCGCTGCAACGAGCGCACCTTTAGTCACAAAAAGGCCACATCTCGATTCCTTTGGGCTCTAGCTACTGCTTGAAGTGGTGCTCGTTCTTCCATGCTGCACAGAAATTTTATCGTATATCTCTCGCTTTAAAGCAACACTCCGGGATAAAACGTGGTACTTATCTGTTCAACTATGAAGTACTGGGTGCTAAGTGAATCGAAGCTGAAGAAAAAGGCAGAAAGTACTCTCAAAGAAGTCCAAAATAAAAAATTTCTCTTCGTTAGTCGCTTAAAGTCAGGGCTGGGAGAATTACGAGTCTTTACGTGTCTACAACAACTGTTGGCTTTATGCCAGCAACCGACACGGCTAAAAAAGTCAGCAATGAAAATTGATTGCTTCTAATTTCGCTATTTTTTCTATTTACCTGCGCTTTTTTTGTTTTTTCCTATCTCAAAAATTAGACTATCACTAGAATGAAAGACTAGGTTCTCAATAATGGTCTTAACCTAGGCTTTGATGTTGGTTTTCGCAATTGAAATCCGCTAATATTCCTCTACGACCTTCCAAATAACAACTTAACATCTTGTGTTTTATGTGGTTGTTTGGAAGATCGCACGGAACAGTGGGCGGGCTCAATGGGGTTGGGGCGGCGCCAATGCTCCAACCTAGGCTCCCAGCGCATAAACCTTGTCAAAATCAAATACCGAACCGCCATCTTCTGCGCACTGGCTGGTCCCTTTTCTACGCTGCATATTTGACGAGGAACCTCTAATCTCGCCCGCACCAGATCATCATCATTTTTGAAGAACCGTCCATTAACCGTATCTGGATCGATATGGAAGTACTGCTTCACCGCTTAGTGTATCCAACATGGGAACTAGGTGATACGACTCATTTGAAGATGACTTCGGCAAATTTCTTGAGCTGCGAATCATTCACAGCTAGCCTGAAGAGCAAAGTGCACTGGCCATAATTTGGAATAGCTACAGATACTTTCTAAACAATCTGATTGCTTCCAAAATCCAGAAACATCGCAGTGGTTCGAGGTTTTTTTGAAGCGTCAGTCGGAATCGAGCCTCTTTAAAAATGATTGGGTATCCTCAAACTCCAACTTCTCTCTTCGTAGAACCTCGGCATTGTTGTATTATGATGTTATTCTTCTGCCAACGAGGTTGTTAGGTGGAGAATTTTATTAGTGGCCTGACGTTTCGACGAGATCGTCTTCCTCAAAGGCCTAAACGTGGCTTAAGGTTTGAGATTTGTCCTTTAAACCGCCAAACGCCGCTTCTCCCTAGCGTTTCTGACGGAACGTTAAGGAGAACAAGCGAAAACCCATGAACGAGGGAAATAAACTCACCCAGTCCACCTCCTCAAGAACAGAACAGCGTCCCTTTTCTGGATTGAGTATCCCCTTTGTCTACGACTTCTTTGAGCCAAAAATGAAACGATATTGTTTGGTATTGGCTTGGAAATTAGGTGAGTACGGTGCTTGCAGTACATGTCCATCTACTCCTATGACTTTTGATCGAGATGAAGTGCTTGGCCCATGATTAGTACCTCAAAAACTTCCACATTCCATTTTGCTGTTGTCTGGGGCATCGTCAGGAATTGTACTTGCCGAGTGAAGTTCAGTGCGAGTTCAGGTAAATGGCAATTAGCACTGATTGTTTTTCATCTGCCTTTCTCTATGCGGCTAATATGTGAGAATCACTTCGTCTCCATTATGTTAGATCGCCCTGTATGAATAGCTTATAAATGAAGCACAGAAAGGGCAGTGACACGCACTTCGTGGAATTGAAGTTAATCAAGATTAGCGGTCATTAACTAGGGTACAGTTCCTCTTCATTATGAATGCATTTAGTCTACTGCCTACAGCCTCCACCTCATGGCCGCTTCCGAAGCTCGTCCACAGGCTCCGCATGAAATGGGGTGAGGACGTGAAGTAACACTTCCTTGGTGCATCTTCGTAAGTATGCTTATCACATCTACATATATGGTAGTGACATTGATCAGCCAACGGTAAGCATTTGGATGTGTCTCTACTAAGTTTTGAACATAAACTGTGAGAGTAAATTCGCACGCGAACGCCTCACAGTTCGCGGAGTGCATGCACCAGTGGAAGCAGTAGGCAGGAACCTAAGGAAGTGAGATCTGGCGCTCTCCCGTGACCAGGAGGCGCGCGTAGCTTATAACAAGCGCCTCGGGGCTGGCAATCCTTTGTGAGCTGTGCCACCGCTTGTGTTCCGCCCACCGTTGTGTTGCCAGCTGTATCGTAGTTCGACTATAATTTTGACAAGGTATTCGCTTCCGAGCGGCGACCTATAACTTTTTTCCATGGAGTGCGTTATCCCAAGAATAGCCCTTTGCTGGTGAACTAGTTACAGCGCCAGTTACGGGAGATCACCTGTATCACCTGTCGTCCCGTTGATCATCGAATTGCTCGAGCGGGCGCCAGCAACGTCTCCATTCGTCCCTGTCGCGTGCAAGAGTTGTCCAGTGGACCCTCCTCGCTCGAGGGACACGATGTCCTTCATTCCTTTCGTTCAGAGCTTTCGTGAAGAAGTCTGACCATCGGGCCGGCGGTCGTCCAGGTGTTCGTTTGACGTTTTTTACGCGGGAATAGTGGTTTTAACATTTGCAAGCAACGTCCTGGTTGATTGCTGAATTCTGAATGAATGCTAAAAGTTACATTATGGAAGGACAGAGCCAGTCAGCCATGGAAATTGTGATTTTTTTCTATGGATCACACGGACTCTCCCACCCACGTGGAGACCCTTTAAACAGTCCAGTGTTCAGAACAAGATAAAGATTAGTTGCCACCCCGAGCTATGTAATCGGGGTGGCAGCTGTGCCATGTCAGCATCTCTAAAGATTAGTTCTCATCTCCTTCCATGACATCGCTTTAGCAGTCCTCCTGCTGAATGATTCTTGAGTTTGAAATAGAGTTTGAGCGGGTAGCTTCCTGAATGACTTTCTCCGTCCCCAAGGCTCTTAAGAAGGTGAAAACGCCGGAACGTCAACCAAAATAAAGTTATTGCCAATCTTGGTTGGAAGCTCACTTACTACTCTATCGTGTTCTGAACACTGGAGAGTTCAAAGGGATCTCCACGTGGGTGGGAGAGTCCGTATGATCCATAGAAAAAAGATCACAATTTCCATGGCTGACTGGCTCTGTCTTTCCACAATGTAACTTTTAGCATTCATTCAGAATTCAGGACGAATGAAAGCATGAATAGATGCCGTTGCACCGATTGGCTAAACATAGCCGCAATCATCTACTTCCGCTGCTTGGTGCATGTTGTCCAGTGTTCTGTTGAAAAGTAGACCGATCAAAAAGACTAAATCAGGAGATTAAACATTCAAGATAGGCGAGAATAATAATCGCTTACAAGCCGTGAGCTAACAGCTGTGAGGGTCTGGACTTCTATCCTGGTAATCTTTTGCACTACCTTTGTTCCTAAGGGCCTCCTTCGTTGAATACATGTAAACTGGTGGTTCACCCTATCTTTGCCTGTTTTTCGCTGGAAATTTTTGCTGTGAAAAAATGATATATGGTATTCAACCAATGTACAGGGGGAGGGGGATGAAAGAAATGTCATTTTGCCCGGGGCGCACAGCAGACTTTGCTTCCCACAGGGCGCCGCTCTTGATGGAAATCTTTTGGAAGACTGCATACATCCCTGAGATGTCCCCTGACATCTTCCTTCCCCCATAAGCAAAAGCAGGACCTCCTTCACTGCTCTCACACGTCAGTATGTGACGTCAGTCGCTCATGTGCGCCTCAATGGCACTAAGGCTCACCAAAAAAAAATAGCTTATGGCGGCTGATGTGAACTCGTGGAAGCTACCTCATACACACTCTATGATACGTAACATTTATTACGGCCTAGCGGCTTATTCACATATGTGCGCGTTGAAGCGTTGAGCACAATATTTGAGGACTTGTCCAGTCTCGCCCCTTTCCTCATGAAGGCCGATTTCAAATAGTTTGCGAGATACGCGCGATTCGCTGGCGCATTCGTTGGAATACGAGCGCTGCGTCCAGCGAAATCGTAGCTTGGGGCCAGCGAATCGACACTGCTAAAAAGCGGCGGGACTCATCTTAAACGTTGGATCCCAAGCAGTGTCGAGTCGCTGATACATCGCTCGGCTCGCTGACACATTAGTTCGACTCGCTGGTGTATTGGTCGATTCGCTGGTACATAGTTCGACTCGCTGGTGCATCGTTCGATTCGCTGGCGCAAAGTTCGATTCGCTGGTGCAACGTTCGATTCGCTGGCGCAACGCTCGGATCCAGCGATTCGCTAGCGAATCGCTCGATTCGCAAACTATGACATCGGCCTCAGAAGAGGAGAGGAATACTTGTAATCGTCCCATTGACGGTTTGGTTCTTTCTTCATGTTCGGTCTGTTCAGCATTAACAGTTTCGTTATCGACGGTTACCCCACTAATTTGACCTGGGCTTAAAGGCAAAAGTCGGGCTCAATAAGGGGTATTATGGCGATTGAAACTGAGTATAGAGATGCGAAGTGGAACGACAGTGGAGAAAAAACTGAGAAAAACCGTCGACAAGGCCGTTAACAAAACCCTCTTTCCCACTAGCAGTGAAGGAGGCTGGCTTGGGGAAAGAGGCACGTACAAACAAGTTTTCTGGAGATGTCAGTCGTTCTATCGGTTGATACGGCAATCAACCTAGCTGATTTCACCAGCCACGCACCACTTCCGGAGGTGGGCGGTCCTGGATTGACCAGGCGGCCCTGGATTGAAACCGAACGCCCCGGGGCCTTAACGGGGTTTTTCAAGGTGGGAAGTTGCTGCAATGTGTGCAGCTACCCACATACAACCTCCAGGCACGGGAATTACTTCTCTAGCGTGCCTGAGCCCGACCTTTGCCTTTAATACTTTTTTAGTGATCGCCTAATATTTCTGCTAGCAGGAAACTTCTATCCAGTTGCTTCATTATTCCATACACTTCAGGGCTAAATGATTATAAAAATTGAGTCCAGAGCAAAATTCAGCCCATTTTAATCATCCGCGATGGATGCTGCATTAGCATGATGGCTAGTTGTGAGCACAGTGCATCAAATGCCCATCATAGCATTAGTATCATGTCCGGCCTTGGACATCCTTCAGAGGCTGCATTGCTAACGTGGATTTGATCCTACAACTTCCTGCCTGTGAACCTGGACCACAACTGTGTTGTTGTGCTCCAACTCGTTTCTTTCCCGCCCCTTCATCAGAATCTTTTCTACGGAGGCAGCATGATCATCTATGTCATTGTGAAGCCGTTGAGTAGCACTGTAGGTCTTGCCTCGCTCGAGTCACGTACGGGATATATTTTCCGTGTAGCAGCTTTCCGTGAAATGTAGAGTGTTGACATGGGTCCGCCTTGTGCCGTGGCGCTCTCTTCACCTCATGATTGATCAAATGAGCAAATGAAATAAGGAGGAAAACACTTCCACGGACGCTTCACAGAATCTTAACATAGAACATGAGCAAAGATTAGAGTTCAGAGCTTCGAGTGAGCACTGAGATGTGCATCTCTTCATATAAATAAATACACGAATCAAACCTGCTGTCCCTCCCCCCCCCCCCAGATTATTTTTTCTATCTTTTTGACCTACGCGCCATGAAGTGGGGTTTCGTGGACAAAATCCTGGGAAGGGGTCCCGAAATATGCAGGCTGAACACGCATTCAAACACGCCCACCATTGCTAATACATTTGTGTCTAGGAATTGCTCGACTCTATGCTCTCGTCTGGGCGCTTGAAGCTTCCGTCGGCTCGCCCATCACCCATGAGGAGCCACTTTTTCTTTCCGATTCCAGCCGCTTATTTTTCACTTGAGCTATTCGCTCTTCGCCTATGCTTTGATTTTTTTGGTAACTCCCTAAAAGTCGACCCTTGTGCCCGTCCGTAATGGCAAAGTGTTGTTGCACAAAACGAATGCCAGCGATGGGCTAATTTTGATAGGAATGCTACTGAATAACCCTCACTTGGTTTATAAAGCGCACCACAACCCCCAGATGCCTAACGTCGTTTCTACACTTGAGATCCGCTAGCTTTGGGCTATATCATTCCAAGCAGAGCTTAGCTGATCGCAAACTGAATCTTCCAAGAAGAATGTTATAGATCAGACTGTTAAGGTGTTATCGAAAAATTTGAAATGCTACTTCTATTAATAACGTTTGAGCGGTAGCATATCGGAACATTTGCATGTAGAGGTGAAGTTAGCTGAATTCCATACCAAACAGAGCTCAAGCTAAAAGAGCGTCAACATTGCTGGAAAGCATTCGCCCGTCAACTGGGCAAACGGTGACTAATATCAAGATGAAATAACAGAAGTTCTCACCAGGAAGGTCTTTCAGGGCGTGCAAGCTTTTTCAGAAACGGCATTTTGCATTATATAGGGGCCGATGCGGGGACCACAGAACCATATGTTTAATTTTTCCTGAACGGCCCTCTGAATACCAGAAAAGGGGGCCCCTAGTTCGATTCCTCACGGGGACGAATTTTTGCAATTTCAAGCTTCCGCTTCGAAATTTGCGCAAAAATGGACATCCTCCTCATCGAGTGATGACCATTCAATTGTTTATGTTTGACTCCATGCCACGCATTTTGAAGCGTCAGCTCGAAATGCAAAAACTTGTCACCACGAGGAATCGATCCAGGGATCCCCTTTTTTGGTATTTAGAGGGCCCTTCAGGAAAAATTAACCATGATTCTGTGGTTCCTACATGTGCCCCTATAATAACATATATCTCTATACAAATATACAATGCCTAATACCGTTCTGAAAAAGCTTGGTACGCACTGAAAGATCTGCCTGGTCAGCAGGATCGGTGCCATGATTATGATTTTACGCAATATTTGAACTTGCTTGGTGTGGGGCGAGAAGTTCCTCAAAATTCTATGTAAGTCCCAAACTTCCAGTATGAATTTCAGTAATCTTTCAAACTATATACGATTCCTGGGTTCTAAATAAGACCAACAAGACCGACATCCCACACCCTGTACGGGCAATAATAAAAATTTAACTTCTAAGAACTCAGGGGCAAAGAAATTTTGGCTTCAATATCTATGATTCGCAGCAAATCTAGGTACGGCCCGAAGTGGGCCCTGATTTGTTAAAGTGCTCAAGAGCGGGTCTTTCGTCCGAAGGGGAGACATCCGCTGATACAACTTACTGACGAAAGAAAACTTTAAAAACTGTATACATATGCTCAAGCGTGCCTAAGTATCATTCCCCCCAGAGTTCCTGTTGATTCCCCTTCTAGGGAAATCCTAGAGGATGCCCTCTCGCAGTAGCGCCCTTTTTTCGGGATATGAGAAAATGTGGACAATGCAGTAACTAGGTAAGATCCTGCTCAGAAAGTGTTGTAGGTTTTGACGTGTTGTATTGTCAAGTGTCTTAAAGCTTCAGTATATACCCTCCCCTTCAAAAAGCGAGAAAGTGTCGGGTGCAGACCATGCACCACAAGTGACGACGGCCTTCACAAAATGTAATGTTTTCTGCCAATGAAATGATTAGCCTGTTGCAGTTGTATTCTATCATTGTCACTAATTACAACATTTACCAGAAATCAGCTATCACTATGAACAACTTCTAACCAGATTTACTTGGAGGCCGTCGTCAGTTGTGGTGTTTGGTCTGCACCCGACACTTTCTCGCTTTTTGAAGGGGAGGTTACGACAGATTCCAACTTTTTTCGTTGATAACAGAGCAACAATTTTCTCAGCAGATATCCCCCGTCGGACAACAGATCCCAAGAAGGACTTTAGCACGATGCACTCATTATGCTCTCAAGGGCCGACTCACGTCGAGAGCAAACAGGCGCATTACCTCCGGTTTGAGTCGGCTTCTACCACATCTTCGATAGCTTCTTAGTAAGGACCGGATGCATGGCGCATCTCACGGTCGGCAAACATCCAGCTTCAAATTCACCTTCGGGTCTACTTCAGGGTTGAAATTGAGGTTATGCGATCTTTGGGCAGCCGTCATATGTAGTAGTCCTTCATCACTATGGCATGCCATTAGTCAGTCATTGGACCAGCATTGTTGACAAATATGTTGCATGAAATTAGTGGAATCTATCTAATTAAGCCCAATTACTACATGGGAGTTTAAGGTAGTCATTTTGAAAAGAGAGGCAGGCTCTGTATCGTTCTGGGCCATTTTTGGAAGTTAATGACCATTTTAGAGTTGACGATGGGGGTGCTCTCCGTTGAACAATCCATCAACCACCTATTCATCCAGTTCTAGTCGAATTTCATTCGAAATGGTGAAAATAGTTGAACGTTCAATGACCTCACGCGGTGCGTGGCAGTGGCTTGTGGACACGCCATGGTATGGAATTCATGGGACCTGCAGTCACTCAGCTTTCTTGATATGTGAGAATTTTTGCGCTGATGACCGAATCTTGGATCACACGGCTGATTGGCCGAAAGTATAGGTGGGAGAGCTCGGCTGAACATCCACGAATCAAGTTGATGTCAAGATACAAAAGGTTGTTGGCATACGGATGTGGTCAGTTAGGCGTGGTTCTCCGTGACTCTGGAAAATTCCCCATTTCCCATCACATTTCATTTTAACAGCTCGAACATTCGTGTCACCGATGCCGCGCTTTTGAATTACACCTCCTTGCCAGAGGAGCTGGATTGACCAGACCAAAGAATTGCTTCATCGTGAATTCCTTCTGCTTCACGTTCTCTCTTAGAAAAGCTTTCGCCGCTTGCTTTTGTTTGTTAACTGCTGTTTTGGCCGCAGTTCGCCTTGCGAATGTTTCACAAGAATGCTGGGTTGTGAACAAAACTTTCGCCTCCAAACGGGAGTTGAACTCGCACCCCTCGTTTTCCGGACAAGTGCGCTACCGTAACTGGTGCCAGCATTCTTAGGCCGATGTCATAGTTTGCGAATCGCTAGATCCGAGCGTTGCGCCAGCGAATCGAACGTTGCACCAGCGAATCGAACTTTGCGCCAGCGAGTCGAACGATGTACCAGCGAGTCGAACTAGGTACCAGCGACTCAATAGTGGCGGGACCCAACGTTTAAAGGAAGCCCGCCACTTTCAAACAGTGTCCACTGCAAAGTCCCGCCACTTTCAAACAGCGTCCACTGTCACGTGACACTGTTTGAAAGTGGCGGGCTTCCTTTAAACGTTGGGTCCCGCCACTATTGAGTCGCTGGTACCTAGTTCGACTCGCTGGTACATCGTTCGACTCGCTGGCGCAAAGTTCGATTCGCTGGTGCAACGTTCGATTCGCTGGCGCAACGCTCGGATCGAGCGATTCGCTAGCGAATCGCTCGATTCGCAAACTATGACATCGGCCTTATGAAGATTGGACGCTGTGTTGGAAAAGATACTTTTCCTTCATTGAAACGTCATCCGTGTTCGTAATTCTGAAAAGGTGAGGAACAGCGCACATGTGGTTTACCTGCGAACGTCTAGGATCACATATTATATAAAAAATGCGTCGCGTCTTCATCTCAGAATCTCAGTGCGTACAAAGATTCCTCTTGCATGAATTCTCTCCAGCGGGGGATTAATGAGGACTGATCAAAAATCAAAGATCAACATTACCATTGCATACCAACGCTAGAGAGCTCCAAATACATTTTGTTGTAGAGGGGCAGTCTTCTCGAACCTATGCGCACTCTACTCTTGAAATCACCAGGTATTCTTGTAGCAAATAAGGCTGCAACAATAAAAAAAGGAATCACGGTGTGAAAGGGAGAATCTCCGAGCCTTCGCAGATGCAAGCTGGCCAACTGCTACCACTTTCGTTACCCTTTTTTCAAAGCAAAGGTCCGGGATTTCTGTTCACATGAACGCCACATTTCAAGCGAAACAATGCAATGGAGTGCACAAATGTGGAGCACGGTGAACATTCATCCAGGATAATTTAACAAAGCCGGGAGCCTCTAAAGGCCACTAGCTGCAGCCTTATCCCCCCTAACATGCATTGAGCGCCCGCTTCGGCGCTCTTTCGATCCGCCGTCTAGGGACGATTTTCACTTTTGTCGACGTTCCTCGTTTTTTTTTATCACTGGCTTTACGCTTCACATCTCCACTGTCACTGCGAGCACCGTAAAGCACCATTTCGATTCCGGACTGTGCCTTCAAATGAAGTGAAATGGATAAAATACGAACAGAATCTTTGATCAGTCTCTTATTCGGGATGCGCCACGCACTTCACTTTGATTCAAAATCACTGTCACTTGGACGCAAGGTAGCCTTGATAAATTGTGGGTTAGACCCCGTGCAATTCATTGTTTTTAACCTTTTGGACACAGTCTGCCATCATTTAAGGCATTGGTATTCTTGCACACGAATACGAATGTGGTGGACCACGCTCAAAAAACGCTTAGGTTAAGGGCTCACTCACCTTCCTAATCTGTGCTAAGGGAATGAGAGACTAAGCGCGGAGAGGAGAGTATGAGGCGAGAGAGCGCTACAGATGAGAGAGCGCCAGACAACAGCCTGATAAGAGAAAAAATCTGCAGCTTCAGCAGCTTACTTTGCAAAAGGCTTTTTACAGCTACACTAGACTTACTTCAATAGGACGGAGCACGACTCCGCATTGATCCCTAATTTGTACATGTGATATGCGGCGCCACTTGCCAGTACACCACATCCGCCAATAGGAAATGAAACCTGCAAAGTATTAGTCAGCACTTCTTGCAGAATTCAACGCGCAATCGTCGCCAACCATAGAGCGTGGCTGTTCCAGTCTCACATGTGTTCGAATACCTGAACTATTACCAACCAACCACCTTTGATTTTTGCTGAGAATCATAACTTTTACGGGGAACAGAGTGCCGAAACGATTACTTATCACTTTGCCGGAGGATGAAATCTTGCCGATCGGATTTCGCACATACTAATCAATCTCTTCATCAATCTCTGGGGACAGTTAACTGATACCAGACATTTTAAAAGCACAGACCAGCACATCGGCTCTCCCCAAGTCGTTGTACTGGTCAATGTGCCAAATTGAATTACAATGCCATTCTAGAGGAAACTATGTGTAATTTGCGGCACATTCCAGAGTGATCGGCTGGGCGCTTAATCTCGTTACCAGTTTCCTTAGGCAGGAATGGGGTAGCTCTACTTTCTCGTTAGCGATGAGGGACGGGAAGGTGATGAAACCGATTTGCGGTCGGTCAGCCTTTTCACCTCTCCGGAGTCGGCTGATTGTAACACCCCATCACGAAGAACAAAAGCAGTGATTCGTAGATACATACATCGGCTAGCTTATTCGAAGGCAAGCTCCGGCATAAGACCGGTGGCGTATCCTTCCGCTAGATAGAATAGAGTTGCGTGCAAATGTAGCCTATACACCGTTGACACTGGTCGAAAGAGTTCGACAAGTGCGCTAGGGTCTCATCAAGGGTCAACTACCACGTTGGTCTGTTTTCAAAATTATTGCGACTTCCTCTCTCTTAGAAAGTCTCGACACGACCCTTCCCTCTCACCCCTCCCAGGAACAGTCATTGTGAGTGTAGAGATGTGCCTGCGCGACCTGCTCGCGGCTGCGTCGCGTCATTTCCATTGGGGGCGCACAATCCTTCCTTTATTTCACCGAAAAAAGACGAACACTGATTTTCCATGGAGTGTAATTTTCTTCAGACTCCATACATTTTGAAATAAAGGAAGGATTTGAATTTTTCAATTTTTGAAATTGAAATTCC
>MU888080.1:0-12803 GCA_036418205.1 Ostertagia ostertagi
GGAAGAGCACTCATATCTAATCAACATTCAGAACAGAGGCACTGACCAGAGTATTCGAGTTCCCATGAATTTTGAATTGAGACCCAGAGTTACCGGTAGAGCTTCAAACGCCTACATGTTTATTTATCTATTTATTTATGCGTAATGACGCGCCTGAAGCATTATGCTGTATGCGAAATCATCATGCAGACTCGAAAAAAGAAACAAAACATAAAGCACACAGAAGGTCGTTCAGGCGAGCAGCTTCCTCCAGAACATGAGCAAAAGAGTTAGGAATGATACTGTGACGACTGAAACTCGACCCTAACGGTAAAGTCACAAGAGGCTATGAGCGCTCTGACCAGAGATGTATGGGATAAACGCTGCAGTGTAAGCCAGCACCAGTCGGCCATGGTGCCCTTAGCGCCACTTGCGGGGTCATGGGAGCTTACCGGCACTTCGAAACACGGGTATGCCGACCACCCACGTGGAACCGATAAACTTGGCAAAACCCGCCGCGCCGTATCCCTATCACTCAGACCAGAGACCTCATCACCATACCATGCTTAGAGAGTTGTAACGTAATTTGTCATTCTGAAGTGAATCAAATAAGTATCATTCACGCGAAGATAGGACTAGTGAGGAGGCCACCCTGCTTGAGCAACCGAAAAGAGTGAACAATATAGGAACAAACCGATTACAAAAACTACGATACGTCTTCTACGCCAAGAGTTCCCAGCAAATCTAGTTTGTTTAAGCTGCCTTAAACTGAGAAGAGTTCTGGCACAATAAAACAGGAAGAAGGTAGACGTGAAAGCCAACGAGTCGTGCGTAAAATGAAGCAGTTGTGACGAAGTTGCTTGTGGAATTTGCCCATTTTATGGCCGAAAAATTGGAAGCCGCCTCGTCGTCCACTAGACGGTCGAAATACCCAAAACTTTGATGGCCGGAGTCGCAGTTCTCCTTTAAGTATCTTAAATGCAAGAACCAGATCAGATATAATCCTTCTGTGGAAAGAGACTCTTCAAATTAAGTTCCCGGAGACGAGTTCCATAGGACGGGACAGTGTCAGGGTAACTCATGCTGAGGAATGCTTTGTAGTACAAGATCCGAGTGAAAGTTTTCTGAACTTTCTCGAGCTTTTGGATGTCTTTGACAAGGTATGGACTCCAAACGGGGCTACAGTATTCAACAATAGGAAGAATACATGATTTGAAGAGTCTGATCCACATGTCAATATCGAACAGTGAATGTTTCTGAATAGGAGATAGACCAACCTGAGCGCTTTATTGCTAGCTTCGTCCACCTGGGCGCTCCAACTCAAATTTTTCGATAATTTGATTCCCAAGTCTTTCATTTACTCACTATGCTTTATGGTAGTCTTATCCGGTGCGGGACTTTTGGTGCGTCCGGGGTTGCACGCGGCGAATCGCGCGGCGGGCTGCGCGGCGATCCGGACGAGGCAAGTCTTCGCGGGCTTCTGCAGTGGAATCCAACACGTCAGAACGTGTGCAGATCGCGGATAGAATCCACAAGGTTCTGCGATTCGAATTACATTCCAACGCGTGGATATTCAAAGGCAGCGGCAGGAAGAGAAGAAAAGGAATAGCAAAAGGCTGTTATAGCAATCAGGGCGCTTAGGTTGCTGGCGCTTGTTGTTAAGGGGGGGGGGAATCCCATGAGCGGAGAGATTCAACAATTTATTGTGTTTGGGACTAAGCCTGAGGGAAGAGTTTCTCGTGGAGGATGTGAGCAATTTCTGTTCTCCCGAGCGTATTTCCCTTCTCATGAGCTTAGTTCTAGTGTCACCTTCCATTGGCCCTGTTTTGAAAGTTCCCCAAGGACAGGAGCGCCGCGATTAGCAAAGATACTAATAAAGATAAGATAAAGAAATGACTCCATATTTAGTGTTTAGTTTTCTTATTCATATTTATACTATGATAATAATGATATCTCTATGAAGTTTCTCTCTTTCATCTCCTTTCGCTGTAATCTTCTCACTGACACCGCTGCATTTCACCGATCTCCGCGAGTGGGAAGTTTCTTTCAAAGCAGAACCTTGTGGATTCTATCCGCGATCTGCACACGTTCTGACGTGTTGAATTCCACTGCAGGAGCCCGCGAAGACTTGCCTCGTCCGGATCGCCGCGCAGCCCGCCGCGCGATTCGCCGCGTGCAACCCCGGACGCACCAAAAGTCCGTCACCCGTCTTATCGGCAAGTATACCTCGACTGGAGACGTCCCTATTGAAAATGAGTACGTTCTGCTGGTATTGATTTCTAACCTCCAGGATTCCAAACAATCGATCATCTTGTAGGGACGTAGATCGGGGCGGGCGATACAGAAGGAGAAATCTTTGCTTGCAGGAATTTGGTAGGCAGATGTCAAAGCATAAGACATCTGAACTAAGAGAGCTGCAATCGAATACGACTCTCTCAAACAAAAGAATATTATGCAAAAAACACATACACCTCCTCCTGCCTTACCGTGCCTATCTTTTCTGATTATCGTGTATGGGAAAATTGAACAAAGTTCTGGGTCCGTGATTTTGCTGTTCAGCCAAGACTCAGTAATAAAAATTATAACTGGGTTTGCGAGTTTCCATGAGATAGTGTAGGTGGTGAACTTTATTCATCAGGCTACGTGCATTAAACAAAGGCAATCTGAGCAACGGTTTCGTAGAGAAGCTAGTTTTTTGAAAACGGCGAGGAGGGAGTATGTGTTTTTTAACTCTTGTGATGTCAGACGCCTTTGTAATATCTCCTTTGTACACCACACGAACTTTTTTATCACTGAACTCTTTATCGTTCAACTAACGAGCCTGATTTCGTAGATCGTGTTCCTTTTCACGCTCATCAATAGTCATCGATCTGCGCACATATACCTCCTATAGTCCAATATAGCACGTAGTATTACGAGCCTTAGATAAAGTTTCTAAGCATGAAACGCCGAGAGGAAAAACAAACACTTGACGACACCGTGGTTTTCCCCCCACACTTGGCCCATCCTGTATACTTCTACAGGGCGAGTTTCGATGTCGAGGGAATCCAAGATACCCGATATGCACCTCTCCGTATGTGCTTGACGCATCGACGAAGACAAAGCACCATCAGCTTCTGGTATCCCATAAGAAACAACTGACTTCTGTCTCTTGTCACTCTCAAATTAATCCTTAGACAGCAAAGGAACTCGGAACTTGCCCAGGAACTTGTCGAGGAGCCGAATGACTTCGGGCGCCTTTGAAGCCAGAGTTTCATGAATTTGATTCAGTAGGGTAATACCATCGTTGTCCAGAATAGAATTAGCCATTGTCCTGGCCACAGACTGTGAGGACAAGTTTGGTCCACTGTTTTGCTGGGTGGGAACCGGGATCATTCTGAGCAAATCAGTGTAGTCGACTGCTCGCGGTGGGCGCAGAAAGGCGAATGTGGCGAATATTGCAAATATGGTGAAATATGGAAATCAAAACTGCAAAACGAACCTGCCAAGGAAGTTGTAAGTTGTGAGTGCCAAAGTTGGCTAAATTAAAGCATTGCATATGAATCCTCGTAGCTGGATCCCGGCTTCTGGCGTCGCTCGCGGTCGTAAGTGGTGTGATACCTCTCTCGCTGTTCACTTTGTCCGAAAGGTTATGAGTTCTTCTTCTCGCCGAAATGCGACATTCGGAGAGCATTAACCGCTACTTTACGGCAAGTTTGGAAATGCCCCGGGTCGACTAGCTCGCTCATACGGATTCTTCTTGACTCGTTACTCTAGCCCTAACTTTGACGCTCACAACCCTCCTGTTGGCAGGTGGGTCTTTGCACGTATTAGTACTCTCTATTTATTGGCTAAATAGCGCATTGACTCTATCGTACTATCTGGTCTTCAAAATGTTAGAAGAGAGTTATTCGTGGTTTAATATCATAGATAATCCTTTTTATAATAACCAGATTAGTCCCCCGTCAACCGCCGGGACCTTCCTTTCCTGCGCAAGCTTTCTATCCTCCGCTATGGTCCCTTCCTCCTGTGACACCAACACCTCCTGGAAGTGACGCGTATGCAACACAATGGTGTTTCATACAGTAGAAGGGACACAATCATGATATGACGGTAGATTTTTCGCTTCCCTTCCTCATCCTCCCTTCCTCTCTCCACTGCCCTCCAGCTGCCACTGCAGCACCATGTGGAATGAACGGAAGTGTGCTAAGCAGGTGTTTATATAGCCCTAAGAGTGTTATCACAACTATCCTGCTACAAAACATTGATATCTCAAATCCTGTAAGCTACCCGATTTGTTAGCGGTTTGTTTATCCCATGAGCTTCCTTCCTTCTCACTCACTTCGATCTTTGGCGGACGGACTACACAACTAACACAACTCATCACAGCACAACACTTCTACACGACACCTTTGTGTTACATACAGATACACAAACCGACACACAGAAGTTAGCGCTTTATATAATAGACCAGATTAGTCCCCCGTCAACCGCCGGGACCTTCCTTTCCTGCGCAAGCTTTCTATCCTCCGCTATGGTCCCTTCCTCCTGTGACACCAACACCTGGAAGTGACGCGTATGCAACACAATGGTGTTTCATACAGTAGAAGGGACACAATCATATGAACGGTAGATTTTTCGCTTCCCTTCCTCATCCTCCCTTCCTCTCTCCACTGCCCTCCAGCTGCCACTGCAGCACCATGGAATGAACGGAAGTGTGCTAAGCAGGTGTTTATATAGCCCTGAGAGTGTTATCACAACTATCCTGCTACAAAACATTGATATCTCAAATCCTGTAAGCTACCCGATTTGTTAGCGGTTTGTTTATCCCATGAGCTTCCTTCTCACTCACTTTTTCATCTTATGCGTAATCACTTCATTTCGCGGACGGACAGACACACATACATACATACACACACACGCACACACACACACACACATACAGATACACAAACCGACACACAAAGTTAGCGCTTTATAAAATAGAATGATATATACACATTAGATTAAGTAAAACTGCTCTTCCGTATGTAAATGAGACACCTGAGCTGCCGCTTCCATGGCGATCGCAAGAAGATTGGATGAAAATGAAGGGTAAGCAAGGTGGCAGCTCTTCTCGCTATAGAATAATAGGAAAAGGGTAGCAAGTGTGACGTACTAGTTGAAGGCCATCTCGGAGCGAAAGATATGATTATCCTTGATAAAATAAGACTTTCTTTCCGCAACTCTACCTTGATTAGATATGAGTGCTTTTCCGCAGCTCCGCACGCTCAAGTATGAGTGGCCTCCTTCGAACTACATTTTCGTTGCCGGTGTCTGGTGTCTCCGTGTACGAGGGTGAATCATTTTTCCCAATGAG
The DNA here is from genome assembly GCA_036418205.1 of Ostertagia ostertagi. NCBI lineage: Eukaryota > Metazoa > Nematoda > Chromadorea > Rhabditida > Trichostrongylidae > Ostertagia > Ostertagia ostertagi. The sequence continues at coordinate 5,318 of MU888080.1, forward strand.
AGAGCGATGCACAGTGGCACATCATGCTTGCCCGTCCATCTGCTGCAGCTCCGCGCAAGTGGCCCAGTTTCAGCAGTACCCTACTTCTCCGTTTGAGCTCTGCCTTACATAGTTGGAGTCTGCCCAGATGAATCTTGGCCTCAAAATCATAATCTCTCCGAATAAGCGTTTGCACCATGAGTTCACTGCAATCATATCCATCATTGGTCCTATGTGTTTTGTAGCCCCATCCGTGCAGCGATGAAAAGTTGAAGAGTAATTAGAACTCGGCTCTACTCAGATTGCCCCTCATTCTGATTAAAGGGGACTATGCGGTACAGTAACGGCACCGAGATAGACAGCCAAGGGGTGTGGTACCGAATTAAACGTGCTGAGACCAAATATAGTACTGTTGATTGGGCGCAGTAGCTGGGATTTGGCCCTGCTAGGGTAGCCCATTGCGTACCGCGTGCGCCACCATGTGGCGCACGATTTCGCACGAAACAGCATAGTTTTATCTGATTTATTTGACATTTTTCAATGCTCTGAACTGTTTGCACTCATTTTCAGAGCCGGGAAACCATACGTGTCATCACTGATAAATTGTTGATAGATTAATGATGATTCATTTTTTGAAAAATAGAAAAAAGATACGAAGTTACATACAACGGGTGGTCCGCATGGGCTAAAGGGGACTATGCGGTGTGGTCACGAAATGAGAAAAGAAGTTCAGAAACTCGTTGGACACCCTACGAAATAAGTAGAATGCGACACTCCCAGACCGGTAAAAAACAGAACTCAGTTTTTCTCCTCATAGAACCTCTGAACCTTGGTATTTTTGGTGCTTTCATCTGCCAGCAAGGTTTGTATGATTCCGTCTGTTGTAAGTGAGCTTTGAATTTTCTTCTGCTTTCCTTAATAAATGCCGTCTTATTCGATGTAGTTCCGCTATTTTGAAAATTACAATAAACATTTCTTCTTTTGTTTTCCTTTGATCAAACATGTTATAATCTCTTGTTCAACCAAATTAGCGATGAAATGGACCGACATGGTTCTTTTTCGTCTCATTAGTGCAGATTGTGCTGGGAACACACTGAACCCATATGCTTGTAATTATACGACAATTGCGAAAATTCTAAGAATCCCGGAACATGCATAAGACGTTGCACGTCCTTCGATTACGTCACCCCACAGCCATTTCCAATCTCAGCAAGAGAAATCCAGCATTCACTGTTTCAGAGCAGTTTTTTTGGGCGTTCGAGTACTTTCCATGAAGAAAACATCGTATCCGTAAAAGTGCAGCAATGAAACAGCACTGGGGCCATCTGAGCCTCTCCCTCCATTACTAGCATGTGGGACGATACCATAATTCCGAGAAACGGACGCAGCAATATACTTGTTACTTGCAATACGGCAGGCGTGGGAATTACTCATTCCATTTAGTGCATTAGAATCGCCTCCACAATGGCAGAAAAACGTTTGAACCAGAGTGAGTACCTTTGAAGATGCGTGAACTCAGCAAATCGCTACATTTATAGCAAAAAATAATGACGTTTTAAGGAGGCTACGGAAGGGTGTAGTGGAAGAGTAGTGCTGATTATCACGTGCACGGTCCGGGATAAAATATCGGGGATGTGTAATAGTCATAATCTTCGCATTATCTCTGGGTGTTTGTAATCGGTTCAAGACTTGTCGGTACGAAGTTATTACGAATCGCTGAAAGGTGCATTCGCTATCCTCAAGAACTTATATCGCCCTCCCACTGCGATTAAATAGAAGAATAATAGAATGCGTGGCGCATCCCAATAAAGATCCGAATAGTGTCGAATGCATTCTTCATCAATCCTTTGAGTTATTCATTCGAGGTGGGCCATGCGCTTGCCATTCATTCAGAATTGCAGGGTGTTTTAATGGGTGATGGTTAAGTTAGGAGATATTTTTTGTTCTGCCAGATATGTGTAGGATGGCCCAATGGGAATAATTGTATGCATTTGTTAGGATTGGCTAGGGTGTACGAGCGCAGATCTATATAGGAGCGTCTGGCTGCGCTACGGTCGTTGGGCTTCTTGAACTCGGTCCTATAAACCCCCTCAATTTGATGTCTCCGCCTGTGCGGCGTAAATAGCTGGCTTCATGAAGTACTGTGTCTCTCAAGCATTCTAAAAGCTTTCACCCACTGAGACTGCGCTCTCACCCTGGATGTCACTCACCGTTCCTCCAAAGCTTAGTCCCCCTGCCTAAGGCTCTCACTCACTCCATGGAATTTGCTAGCCATGCGCAAAACGCCGTCCCTAATTGTCTGTGCCATTCGTGGCAGGACCATGAAGGGAAAGTTTGAAGTAGTCCGTCAACCCCCATATTACTTTGCGCCACACATGAATTCAGAGAGCACACCTGGAATGCTCTATACCTAGGCTGTCGTCATACTTCGATCAGCGGATTATGACGTTTTCGGCTTCGGAAGCCATATCGATGCAATAGTTGTAGAAAAAGTGAAACCTTGGAAAATCTATGACTCACTTTAGAGCAGTTGAATGTGTAGAACAAGAGGATATTGTGAGTTATACTGACTAGTGCCGTCACCAAACCAACACATCCGACGAAAAACATTTTCCATGGCTGAAAATACTACTATTAGGTTGGAAAGAAAGTCCTGCAACACTTTTTCAAATTTTTGATTTTAATTTTATCTTTTTTGGTTACAACTCCTGACCGGTCTTATATCTACCATGAGTGTCCACCACTTGTCTCCAACGCTCAGAAAATTTCTTGATGCTCCTTGCCAAAACCCAGCGGAGTGCGAGTCGAGAAAGGAGGCGACCTCACTTTCGAGTTGGAGTTGATCGTCTGATTATTTCGTTATAAAGATGATGATTAAAGGTCCAGGATAGGTAGCACTTATTTACAGCTCGACCAGGGGATTACGCTAAGAGAGGAAAGAAATCTTGCCGCAACTCCAGAATTTCTTACCGGGCTCATTTCGGATCATGGTGATTCGCAATGTCATGAAAGAAATGAATATTGTCGCGGTACGAGGGCTCTTGACGAGCTACCTCGGCCAGCTTCTGGTACTCCACAACCTAGGCCACTGCCTACACAATGGTGCCCATAACGAAGGGTATGTAGTGGAGCTTCTGTAAGAGCCCTACCTGTAATGGAGTGTGAGGGATGCTGCTGGCTTCTTATAAAAATATCAAAAGATCGGAAGCGCTGGTAAAGGTGAAACACGCTGTATCGCTGAACGGCATGCCATTAGAAGCTATTGCAGATAGTGTCAGTCGTTGACACGAATCCATGGTTTTGTAGACATTTGTACTAGACAGTGACTCGGAGTACGGATTTGCTAGTGGTCGAGATTTTTTGAATTTTCTTGGATAACTACTGACTGCAGCACTTATATCCACCTCGTGGATTGAAGCCTTGAGAATGCTCTATCATTTGGTAGTCATAAATGTTACCTATGAATTTTTCAGAAAAAAAGAAAATTTTGGAAAGAGTGTTGCAGAACTTTCTTTCCAACCTAATAATTGCAACGCAAAACCCGAGAAAGAAATTGAATCTGATGGAAAGCTCACTAGGAAGATTTGTGGCCGGTAGAGGCATTCATCGGAGTCGTCGTACTGCAACGGTTCGGAGCTGTTCAGCATTCAGCGAAGGCTTCTTCGCAAGAGAATCTTCTAAAATAGCTCAACGACATTCACTGAACTCTTCAAGTACAATTTACTGAACGAGGATATTCGCATAAAATTGGCTACAAAAAATCTGATTACGTCGGGCTCAGTGCACAATTCTAAAATCAACTCGTTGCAAGAAAAAATTCGAAACAGATACGGCGTGAGTGTTTTTGAAGGGAGGTCCGCTGGACATTCCCAAATTAGGCTTCTCTGGCTGCGGTTAAGAGGAAAGGAATAAAAGTGAACACAGATGGCTCACTCACAAAATGGAGTAATTCTTTGTCCTTCCTAAACTGCTATCATGCTAAGTCTACGGTGGCCATTTACACAGGCAAACAGCAGAAGAGTGAATGCTGTATATCGCCATTACCACTTGCGCTTCCTTTTGTAACCATACCTGTGAATGGCGGCTGTTTGCAAGGTATAGCTACAGGTCTGAGACATGGAGTGACCCTTCTAGCCTACCTGTGGTCCCCAAGAAGGCTACAAATCTGAGCCTGGGGTAATGGATCAGGGATAAGACACTCGGTGCAGGTCGCTCCTCTTTTGGATAAGCCGCATCCTATTTTCATCCAGAGACGTAATAGCATTTCGGTTTGGCTGACACAATGAACTGCAGGAGCTAAGCAATACAATATAAGAACCCCCAGTAAATAGTAAATAGTAAGTTACCCCAATCAAACGAATCCGAAGGATCGGATGGCTTGGATGGAATGAGCAGCTTACAATCCAGTATTTGATCCTCGGACCGTGCGGGTAATTAGCGCCACTTCACACTGTACTACTTACGCACAAATCTAGGAAGACGTAACAACAGCTGAATTCAGCTTCTCAATTTTTTCGAAGCAAGAAGAAGAGCATTCTGAAATGTTGTGGATGAGGGAAGGTCATTTATGTATTTGTGCTGTTGTGTCAATCAAATATTGAAAGGGATGGATAGTAATAAAGAAGTCAGGACCATATTTTTTTCACCAGATGGGGCCGTCAAGGAGGATAGAAATCCTCAACCTTCTGGCTCAGGAAAGGGTATCATGTCAAGCGAACTTCATGAAAGATTTTGAGAGCGTGACACACCTCATCTTGGATAGGAGGGCGAAGTTAAGGACTTCTAAAGGGAGCGATAAAGGTAAAGAGAAAGCGCATCAGGAAAGCATGATGCGCTTTCTCTTTATACCACACGATGTTAGCTTGGCTGCCGAGGAAGCCAGGTGTAGCGCTTCCACGACGAAGGGTGCGCTGGTTGCTGAGCAGTACTTGGAAAGCGCTCCGCCCCGATGCCCTTCCGCCCACTCGTTCAGTTGGATTTTAGCGAGCTGTGTTGCGCAGCAACACTACTGCAGCAGCTTGACTGGAGCAGAGGTCCGGCATGGTGCTACCAAACGCGTTGGGGCAAACTCGTCCATGCGTCCACCGTCTTAGCCCCTGCGCGCCGTTGAGCGAAACCAAAAGGCAGACGAGTAGGTCTCATTTTGCGCTTTATTGGCGGGTTCCTCTACTTTTCTCGCCTTTGGAGTACGGGGCACCCTTTTTTCACATGGAGCAGACTACTTTTCCTTAATTTTTTTGGCGTTTGTTTCTGTTCTACAACGGTCCATGTACATTATTGGATCCGAAAAACAGTTTTTTTATTACTGATGATGAAAACGCTGAAGTATTAATGCCTATTGATGAGAGAATACGAAAAATGTTGAAGCAGTGCGCGTAACGGCGGTCGTCAACGTGGTAAAGCTCTTAGAAACCATCGTAATCGCTGCCTTTGAAGCATGCGGTCGCAACAGCGCAGAAATGAAATTTTTCCAGCCGGCAACCTGATCAGCTGTTTTCAGAAGGCTAGCGCATTACTATCTAACCAACTCGATTACCGAAACCTCATCTTGATTTGATTGATTCGTTGTGAAATAAGGATGACGTTAGTTCTGCTTGATTGAATGATAATGACTTGGAATGCTCATATTTATCTGTTCTTTGAAGTACTTCGCTTGTTTATGTTAAGTTTTTCGAATTCTGGCTTGTTTTCGGAAGAGAGAAGAGCACAATGAAGACAATTCAATAAACAGGTAGGGAATTCACAACAAGTGGTAACTGATGTGACGGCCGATTTTCCGAGTGCAAACATTCTTCCAGTATGCCCCTTTCGGAATCATTTGCAATTTATTTTGCTACCTCCTCCTTATCCAATTACATCTACCACCTTTTTATTTTCGGGATATGCGAAAAAAAAAGAATGCCAGGACGACGGTCGGCTCAATGTAAAGACTAATACAAAAACATTGAAAGAAGGGAATGATTAGCTTCGTATTTCCCGAGCGAAGGGAATCCATTGGACCATTCTTGCACTCCATAGGGACGAATGGAGAAGTTAAAGCGAGGGATTACAATAAGATTTGGGGGTTCACAGTGGAAGCGGGGATGCTAAATAGTGTCCTAGTGGCGAGAAAAGCAAAGAAATCCGTTTAGAACGCGCGCAATGGGACCCTTCTCGTACAAGGGAGGTCGTTCAGGGTGTGCCAAGCTTTTTCAAAACGGTCTTTTGGCGTGATATAGGGGCACATGCGGGAATCACAGAACCATACTCTGAATACAGAAAAGGGGGTTCCCTAGTCACACTTTTTCACCACTTTTTAATCAAAGTCTATTGTAAGGGTTACTGACGGTCCTAATCATGAATATGGTACTAATTATTCATGCTAACTCCATTTTGCGCGAATTTTGAAACGTCAACTCGAAATGCAAAAATTTGTCACCACGAGGAATCGAACTAGGGACCCCCTTTTCTGGTATTCAGAGGGCCGTTCAGGAAAAATTAAACATGGTTCTGTGGTTCCCATAATATTCATTCACAAAAACATTTCGATAAAAGCTTGCACAGCTCTGAACCGACCTTTCTTTTTTAGTCCGTCTGAATCCATATCTGTTGGACGAGCTCCAACCAACTGAGAGGTCGTTGCAGACAGAGTTGAAATTGATGCAGTCCGCTATCATTCGTCCATCGCAAAGATCATTGCGTGTGTCCGATTAGCTCGAGTGATTAAAATGTTTATGAAGGAAGTTTATAGGAGTAATTAGTAACACTCAAGTGGAATATCTTCATGCCACTGATAAAACAATTATGCTGCCAACAACTACAGCTAGTGGGCGGAGCAAACCAGGCGGTGCGGAGGCCGAGTTCATCGCGAGGATTGGTAGAACCCAAGACTCACATCTGGCTTCCTTAGCTCCCCCCCCTTAAAAATATGCTTTCCACCTGTGCTGTACTTTCGTGTACATACAGGGGGGCCAAAAAAAAAAGACATTTTGCCTCCACTTCCAGATGGATTTAAGCACATTTTACTCAACTCAGACCGAACGGTTCCAACTTATTATTAAAGAGTGCATTCCATTCTATAAGAAAATCTTCATAGTGGCCACGTACGTGGACGGCATCAGAAGAATTAGCCCCTGGAAACATGGTGCACTGGTCGATCTCAATGGGGTCTTCGAAGGATCGTGTACCATAACGACCCTTACTGGAAAGCTAGTTCCGAGGGGATTTGCACAGTGGTAGCTAATGCCTCTAGAAAACTATCCAACATTAAATCGATTCACGAAATTGCGTAAGAGCTTCAGGCTGAAGCTCTTACGGTAGACCTCCTTGAGCCTGACGACGGTGACAGATGACGTCATATTCTGAAGACGGTGAGGGCAGTGAAGGAGAGCCTGCGTACACTAATAGAGGAACACTTAGGGAATACTCTGCTGAGGAACTCCCGTCAACGACAGCAATCTCTGCGAAGAAAAAAGAGCCGAAGTCCGACATAGGCAAAATGTCTTTTTTTTGGCCCCCCTGTATGGTG
>MU888081.1:0-15681 GCA_036418205.1 Ostertagia ostertagi
GATAAAGTGATCCCGCTGATGAATACTCGTGTTTCCACATACACTCGATTTTCACTGGAGCTGTAAAGCACTTATACATATTTGAGCATTAATATTTCACGATTTGGTGGATGCACTCACAAGGAAAGGCTCTCAGGTCGCCTGAAGAACGCAAGGAATTAGGCTGTATAGGCTGTTTAAGCCATTTTAGCTGTACTACTGAAGAAGCAAAACAGTACAGACGAAACGACGCGATCAGGGGCTGATCCTACGACGTTTTGACTGCAAATCCCGACCACTGCCGTTGCGCTGTTTTGCTTCATAACTCCCTTCAGAAAATCGTTTAGCAGATTTGGAAGGTAGATTTGAGATCAGCGTTCAAAGGCACATCTAGCATCTCTTGTAGAATAGCCATGGCGACCTGAGAGCCTTTCCTTGGCAGTTTAACCAAAAATGATTTTGAAATTTGGCCCCATATCGCACTTGAATCTGGGGAGTTAAAATACGTAATGCACCTTCATTTGCAGCTCTACTAAGCAGCGGAAAACTCATTGATATCGGCGTGATCAACCCTTTTTGGTATGGGCCACGCATTCTACTCCGATTCAGAATCATAGTGGAATTTCGAGTGGGTGTGAATGGGAATGGTGTTAGTGCCAAACGTGCTGCTTACCAGTGCACGGTCCGGGTAACAAATTTTGGATGATACGGTGTCTAGACCAGCCATGGCTTCCATTCCTTTGGGCCCATTAATTGGTACCAAATCTGTGTGCGAAGATAAAAACAAGTGACTTGCACATTGGTTAACCCTTGGAAGGCGGTGTAGAGCACATAGCGTACAAAATGCAACTGAGACTAGCAATGGTAGTAGGATGCATGGCGCTTTTCGAAACGAGATCGATTGAGGAAGGAATTTTCTGAACACCTATTTTATTCCTTGTCCCTCACTTCGTATAGGAATTCAATCACCCTCCTCAAACAACTATCACAAGCAAGTATGTTATAATAGCATGATTACTTATTACTTATAAAATGTAGTATTGACTGCGAGGGGAAGATCTCTAAAGGAATCCCATATATGGAAACTAGATGAACACCTATACAGGTTGCCCTACAACAGTATTTGAGCACAGAAGAAGCAATAAGGGATCAACAACTGAAAAAGAGTGAATGTCTGAAAGACAGAGCAGTAGAGAAGACGGCACCGGTAAAAAATCACATCATTCAACTTCTTGGCCACGCCCATGCAGCTCACACGCCCCTTTCTCCTCACTCTTATGTACTCTCATGCGCACCACGGGGGACGGTAGTTTTGCCTACGAGTTGTTCTCAAAGTGCTGAAATTCAAAAATATGTATGTAGCAACGATTAGAGCTAAATACACGCGGTGAGTTGATCCCAGTGCTCACATTAGCGCCATAAGGTGCTCACGGCTTGCTTTGTTTTTTAATGGGTACAAAATGAGAGCCAGAAAAAATTCGACTTTGATCGCGGGAGGTTTGATGGATGGGCTACGCACTCAACTGTCATCTGAAATAGCGGAAGCGCTTGAATGCTTCCTTGACTTCTACAATGAACTGCATGGTCAGGAGAGCAGATGATCATAAAGGATGAAGAACATTGCCAATTGTTTTTGATTCTTAGCTGCTATTTTGACCGTAGTTCGCCTTGGAAAAAAATATTGCTTATGATAAGTTCCTATTCAGGATGCGCCATACATTCTACTTCCACTTGGAGTTTAGTGGCATATCGAAAGCGATTTGGCCAAGTATTATATAATGCGGGAAAGCCAACGTAGAAGCACGACCTTACTCCGTCCACACTCCCCCTCTCCTCTCCAGACAAGTTTGGCAAAAATTGACTCCGAAGGGATGGAAGGCCTGGGGCGGTATTCAATCCTTCCCCCAGGGGGATATATCCCCCTACTCTGATTCAATCCTCTGGGGGACAAAAAAGGGTTGCGTCATAGGACCTAGCATACCTCTGTGTTTCTACCTGCCAGACAGTTAGAGCAGCGCGACCCCTCAGGGGAAAGAGTGCTTCATCAGTGGAGGGTAGTAGCGCTGCTCTAACTGTCTGGCAGGTAGAAACACAGAGGTATGCTAGGTCCTATGACGCAACCCTTTTTTGTCCCCCCAGAGGATTGAATCAGAGGGGGGGGGATATATCCCCCTGGGGGAAGGATTGAATACCGCCCCAGGAGGTGCATGACAAGGACGTCAACGCGCCGTCTCCAGCCTGACACACGTTCCGCGTTGGGCAGCATCGTATTGGATGTATGTATTTTAGGCCACGGACTAACTGTCAAGGAAAAGGGCTTGGTTGGTCACATCTGGCAGCAGTACCATCCTGTCAAAAGTCCAACTTCAAAGCTATGAAAAAACGAAATTTCTTCCATGTTATGGCCTTAATTTTGCCGTGTAAGGGACCACAGATACTTTTTTTTTCATAATTCACTGTTGTGCAAGAGTCGCTCAGTTATTCAGCACGATGCTAGAAGTGCACCACGGCACCCCGTCCGTTATGTGTTGATATTGAACTACGATTTCGATTCCTTCGATTTCAGAATAGACATCAACTTTGGCTCCATCTGATGGAGCGTTGTTTTCATATCCAGCCTTCCGACCTGGGTCAACTGTGTTGCGCAGTTCACAATGAGATTTTTTTCGTAAAGGGGTCGTATTTGGGGTGGGATGGAGATCATAATGCTGGATGTGGGGATGTATTCGTGGATGCTCACCTAAAGTGATGCTGTGGTGATGGGTCGTACTGAACAGCATATAAGCTGTAATCACCTTTGATACTCAGAGCACGCTTGAAATTCTTTTGTAACTACTGCTGCGTTCTCGGTCAAACAAAGAGTATGGGGTTATGGAACATTGACTTGAAAGGGCACTGTGTGGAAGCGAATGAAAGTTCCTTATTTAATAAAAGATATCTTGATTCACCGGAAAACGGTCGACGCATTATTTAGTTCAGCATATTCATGTCAACAGCAAACTCCAAACAAGAAAGCACGAAAAGTGAGTTGTGTGCGAGACGGATATAGGCCAACATAACCACTGAATATCGGTAATGATGACGCTGTCACGCCACAGCATGCCACCAATGCCATGAACTACCTTCTGATTAGTATAAGCTAAGTGAGTACAAGTACAGTACGCAGTAAGTAGTTGACTAACGGGTCAACTCATATCCGAGTCATTTTTCAGATTGAGGTGGTAAAGTTCAGCAACTTGGAGGAGAAAGGGCTCTAAGTTATTCTTGAACGATACGAAGCCGTTTGTACCTTACAATTGTTAGATGGCAAGAGGAGAAGGATCACCTTCAGGAGCTCTAACATACCCAGTTAACTCCAAAAATTACCTTCATTCTGTTCACCAATGGTTATCTACACTTGGCTGACAAGTAAAGGTCAGTGGGTCGGCCCAGCTATTTGAATGAAATGTATTACTCATATGCTAAGGCTTGAGACGCTGGGGAGGTGGGGGGGGGGGGGGGGTGGGGGGGGGGGGGGGGAGGGGGGGGGGGGGTGTTCATCTACTTCATTTATCGGGCGCGAACAGCTTCTGAAAAAGTTATGAAACAGCGGGTGGTGTTTGTATTGGGTATCCACAGCAGGGGTCATGGGATCGATCCAGCGCAAATCTAGACTTTCCTCGTTTCAGAGATATGGCGGATGTCTTTCTAGCCACGTGGAGAGCAAAGCACTGACTCGCATTGGAGTCGATCCCACGACTCCAATGCGTGAGAGTCAAGGTTACTACCACTGCGCTCTCTAGCTTCACGAATTCTTCCACAATCGTTCCCCAGATAAAGGAAGTATATTCGAGCGTCTTGAGGCACTTATGCAGGTATATATCCCATCTCGAATGACCGAACTGACCAATTGAGCACCTTGTAAGAATACTATCGCAGTTCTTCTGACTCCTTGAATTTGCATTATTATTATTTATATATTATTATTATATTATTATTATATTATTATTATTATTATTATTATTATTATTATTATTATTATTATTATTATTATTATTATTATTATTATTATTATTATTATTATTATTATTATTATTATTATTATTATTATTATTATATATTATTATTATTATTATTATTATTATTATTTACTAGATTATTGGCGAAAAGAAAGGCAAAGTGTTGAGAAAGTGTATTTCTAAGGCGCGTTACCCAGTCCAGTACTGAATGTCTCAGCGCTGTTACCTTCGCCCTTGTTTTCTGACGATGAATTCTAATAAGGTCCACTTAGTATGTACCACATGGAATTTCTGGGTCTTTATTTGGAACTGATGTGGTGTTGTCATTGACGTCAAAGACTTGGCAGTCGTCTGAAGAATATGATTTGTATTCCGCCCACCGAAAACTTAGTTTCCTATCCAACCTAGCCGTTGAGACATAAAATGGGAAGACGTGAGATCTCACGGAAAAGAAAAAGGATATTTTGAAACAATGGGATCACTCACCACTGCCAGCCCAGGAGCAAGTAAGACGAGTAAGGAGAAGTCTAGAGTAAGCCATCACTACAATAAATTAAAGGTGTAGAAAAATAACGAGATATTGATCATTCTAATCTCGGGATTCGCTACGATTCCACTCCTATGCAAAATCGTAGTGGCATGAATGCGATTCAGCCTATTCAATAGCTTGCAGAAGTGAGCCGATGTACCTGTAATAACTTGATCCTACTAGAAAGAAAGGGATTCCAAGTTGGCCTGAAGGCCTATGAAAAGGCTGAATCATCGTACTGTGCGCGCGTCTAACCAGGAAGGTCTTTCAGGGCGTGCCAAGCTTTTTGAAAACGGTCTTTTGCATGATATAGGGCACATGCGGGAACCACAGAACCATGGTTCATTTTTCCTGAACGGCCCCTCTGAATACCAGAAAAGGGGGTCCCTAGTTCGATTCCTCGTGGTGACAAATTTTTGCATTTCGAGTTGACGTTCCAAATTCGCGCAAAATGGAGTTAGCATGAATAATTAGTACCATATTCATGATTAGGACCGTCAGTAACCTTTACAAATAGACTTTGATTGAAAAACTGATGAAAAAACAAAAGTGTGACACCACAGTGGGGCTGCTTGGTGTCACACCTCTTACACCAATTTTGAAGTCAAAGTCTTTTTGTAAGGGTTACTGACGGTCCTAATCATGAATATGGTACTAATTATTCATGCTAACTCCATTTTGCGCGAATTTTGGAACGTCAACTTCGAAATGCAAAAATTTTTCACCAAGAGGAATCGAACTAGGAACCCCTTTTCTGGTATTCAGAGGGCCGTTTTAGGCATAAATTATGCTCGGGTTGATCTTGTGATTCCCGCATGTGCCCCTATATCATGCAAAAGACCGTTTTCAAAAGCTTTGGCACGCCCTGAAAGACCTTCCTGGTAAGCAGCGCCACTTGGCCTTGCACCTCTTCCTCTCAACTTCTTTGCATATTATGCTGAAAATAGTGGATTTCTCTGCATCGATATTTCGTCAAGATTCGTCTCGTTTTATTAGTGCTGTCTCCTTCTTTTTCTCTTTAGCGCTTATCCAATCCGGTGGCGGGGTCCTCTTTCCTCGTCTGTTGACGCCGTTCTTCCCGACTGTATGCCTGATCGGGATGGGGTAATCTGTTCATCCTCAAGCAAGGGTATCGAGCCATCGTTGCTTCGGTTGTTTTATTAGTGCTGTGTATGTATGTATCATATTTGTTAGAATGCCCTTCGACCGGTTATCAGGCAGATTAAGAATCTTGTTTATAGGTTCACCCCTTATGATGTAGAGGGGACAGCGGGCAAAATTATGTTTTTTCACAGCGTCTAGGTGTTTCGATTAAATCTTTTAGCACATATATTGGTTGACTTGAATTTGAGTCACCTGATTGTATGTCTTTTTTGGGCTATCACAAGGTAAGGCGCATCCTAGGGAGCTTCCTAGGTAGAAAGACTAGCCTCAAAAATGGCAAGGACTTGAGAAAAGGGATATTTGCACGCGCTTTTTGGAGTCCTTTCACCAGTGCCTGAGTTCCAGTCCTTTTTCAACAAAAATGATATGTTAAATGCCCACCACAACGCCCCCATATCTTGCGACGGCGCCCTTTCTCCTATTTGTTTTTCGATTAGAGAATATATTATCTGCAAAGCTCCCGTATGACGTCCATAGTCAGTAAATCTGTGGGTGGCTGCGTTTAGATCCTCTTCCGTTCGGATATGGGTAGGATAATTCAGGCTTTTCTTCGCCACCACTAAGTAGCTGTTGAAAAACAATATTAACTTGCATATATTGGGTATTCCAAAATTACTCTCACTTGATTATCGAAAAGTATTACATAAGTTCAAGAGGAGATGGGGGGTTTTTTTTTTTTTTTTTTTTTTTTTTTTTTTTTTTATTGAATCGTACCTAAACCACGGCAGGCATCAATGAAATTAAGTTTAATTCTCTTCCTTAGCTTGGTATTGCGTCTTCAAAGGATCCTCTTGCTCCGCACATATTACACGCAGACAAAGGTTAACTACTGTGATCATCCTGTCTTCAGAAATGTGGCGACCTTTTCAGCTGAACCGCTCATGCGCAATGGTGTCTTCTTAAACCCATAACGGACGGCGTGCGCCACATGGTGGCGCACGATTATTTCTTTTGTTTTTGGAATGTTTCTAGCAATCTTAATATACCCGTATATACTCTCAGCAATGTGGAATAACATATCTTCCCAGGACCTGGACGACTGGATTTTTGACAAACCTACAATAAATTTTACATACATTTGTCTTAATTTACATAAGTTTACTATTTGATGGATGGCTTACAGATGGTTCACGTCCCGAGACCCCTTCCCCTAAATATAGCCACATCCTTGCTCGGGGTTGTTGTTCCGCATTTTTCCATGATTTCACCTGCAGCTTCCATTCATTCTTTGCACCCTAGTTTTAAAGCGGAAAGGCGGGTTACGAAGTTGTCGTCAACGGAAATCTCTTCTTTTGGATGATGAGACAAGACACCTGGCTTTAGCCCGGTCTTAACCCTGCTGTTCGCATAAGCCTACGTAAACCCTACCCTTGTGGCGGCGTGCGCCACCATGTGGCGCACGCAACAAATACACTGGCCGTCCGTTATGGTTAAACTGTATCGTTGACTAGCCCTACTGCGACAGTTATTATTGAGAGCGTCGGAATTTATAGTCCGGTGTGCGAGCGCCTGTGGCGTGGCTTAACACTTTCCCTCCCCCACCACTGATCGCGAACCGGTACTGAGATGAGCTGTTTGGACGTTTGGAAATTTCAGGATTTTACCCAGTGCATAACAAGAAATCTTGCCCACTAATAGCAAACAAAAAAGGTCAGTCGATAACTTTCCGAGGCTTTTGAACCCTGGTGACAGGAACTTTGGGACCTCCTGTATATTTGGGTGAATAGTTATACCTATCCATTCAGGGCGCCACATTCATTCGCATGATCTGAGCTACGGCTTGGGTGTCGACGATCTCCGGCATCGGGGCAGGTAACGACATAGGCCATCTGCCAATAAGAAATTCCTCGGTGGTTTCCGATGAAAACGAATCCTAACAGAACAAATAGGATTATCGTCTGGTGGAAAATTCACAAGGCAGGGTTCGTGTTTGTGGATATTAAATGGGAAAGGGGGTCGCGCTAATGAAAGTTGAAGGGGTTTCGACGAGAAGGAAAGAGTCTCTCCGGGATTGGGGAAAATTTTCTTGAGATTCTATATAGATAGATAGATCTTGAGATTGAGTACTGAAACCTGTTATAGTGGGGGTGCGACGTCGAGAGCAGTGTGCGCCTTTACAGCTCTCTCCACTCTTGACGGCAGTTTCGAAGGAATTTTGGGCGAAGTTGAGAAACATGTGGTGACAGCCCCAAATCATGTAGCAGAAGCTTCATAATGGTGGACGAAGGGAGTGGAGCAGGGGGGGGGGGAGTCGTGGACCCATTCTATTGGGGTCTAAAATTTTAAAATTGGCACGTATCTGATTTAGACACGGCGCTGATCAGACCTTTGGCCTTTAGGTCGGCCGTAAGCCGGTACTTTGCCTTGAATCATTCTATGTTTGATGCAAATATAGCCCTACAATTTGAAAGCCGAGCTTCTCGGGAGCAATATCACTTTATTGCTGCTACATGCATTTTTTCACAAGAAATAAACATTTAGGAGGGTCAATTCAACCCAGCTTTATGGGCGACTTGGGAACTAAACAGCCTTTAGACCCATTAAGGCTCTCCGTTTCATCGGCAACATTTTACGAGGCTTTTCTGGGACCACATACACAAGCACTGCACACAATACCCACTGGTCCTTGTGTTTCCTAGTGTGAGCGGAATGAATTCGATTTAGTTCACGATTTTAATCAGAAATGCACGCTTAGCGGGGGAGGGGTCCACTGATTATCCAGCGCTCTTTCTGAACCTTCAATGGCACACTTTGCCTTTATAGACCAAAGAGTTCAGATATTCAAGGCTTTGTTGACTAGACCGTGAAACTACAAATGAAACGCCCACAATATTGCTACAAATCTAATGCTACAAAGACGCATCGCGCTGAAATCACAAGGCTACCATGCTCCTTCCAGGCCATCACCGCCCGCGATGGTCCACCGGGGTACCGCGCCTGTTGAAGGAAAAGCATAATGTTACGAATGAATCGCAAGCAAAGAATAAAAATAAGCTGTCAAAAATGACATGAGAGAACAAACTCGGGAATGGGAAATTGTGAAATTTGATTCCAAAAAAAGCAGAAAATTGCTCCTGTGCCTGTAATTAATAATGATACTGATTTTTGTGGGCGGAAGTGGTGTAGTGGCAAGTGGCACGCTTACCACGCCGAGCGGATCAAATCCTGGGTCGTGAGTCGCCCGGGCCAACCAAGCCTTCCATCCCTCCGGGGTCGGTTAATTGGTACCAGACTTGTCTGGGAGGATAAAAACACTGACTTGTACATCGGCTGGCCCCGCAAGTCAAGTCATTGTATAGGCCACATCGCATTCAAAAATTACAAATGTACAACGGTAAGTAGTAGAATCGCGCTGCCGCATCCCAAAAACGGGACTATTCAAACGGCAAATGCTGTATCCTATTTACCACTTCTTATCTTGATTTGTATGGAATAACCCTAAATGAATGCCGAAGAAACTCAGCAACCGATTACGCCAGAACAAACTTCTCTCTCATGGAAAGGTCAACTGGAGAGCCCGGCCACTTGGTGTGAGATGCAAAACCTGTAAACCTTAAGCCTCAAGACGCTGACTTGGAAATCTGTTTCTAAATTTGCGGAATGGTTTCCTGAAAGAAGTAGTGAAGCATGAAAGCGCAGTAAAAGTGTCCCTGACTTACAGGGAAGAGGTGTGGGACCGACTCCAATGTAAATTTGACACTTCCTCTTATCAGAATTATAGCTAGAAAGTGTATTGATATTCCGAAATAAGGAGAAGCAAAGACATCGCAATGGAGTCAATTCCTTGTCCTCTGGCTTGTAAGTCAGGGCACTGCTGTTTTTCCCGCTTCATAACTTCTCTTGAAATATCGTTCTGCACGTAGCGAAAGCTGGCTTCAAACTCAGCGTCTCAGGACTGCCTGCACAGGTCAAATCTTTCTTGTGTGGCTGGTCTAACCAATTGATTTTTCGTTGCCAGATTACTTAGGCGTTTCATTACAAGAGCCGGTTTAATTGAAAGTATGGAAGAAATGACCGTGTTTGCCCAACCCTTTCAGAGCCATTAGCCTATTGGCAACAATGCGATTTTTCGCCGTGTTTGTCACGTGGGACCGTGCCTTTTGAAATTTTTGAAAAATGCGTCATAATGCAGCAGAACACTGCACCAAAAATGTTGGATCTCGAAGTAGAAACTGATGAGACTTCACACATCTCGAATACTTGGCGATCGCTCCCGAAATAATCCCAAATCTTTTCGTTTGGCCCAGGGCGAATTTAGGAGCAAACCAGAAAATCTTCTATTTTCCACTTTAAAGTCCGTAAATGGTGCCGGATCCAGATCTTTCCTCGTAAGAAGTTGTATCACTACACTAGCTAACTGCAAGCGAAAAGCCAGCCGTATACATGCTAAATTGGCGTTTTGCCTCGAAGAACCACTTTTAAATACTCGTTGTGTAAAACCTCAGTTAGAAAAGATATTTCCGAACTATGATTACCATGAGTATGACAATGCCTTCCTGATCAATATGACATTGTAAAAATTTTGGAAATCATGGGCGGAAGATTTATCTCTATGCGGATCCCCACGTCGAGCCGCAATGTCGCCAATGGGTTAGCTGCAATGAAGATTGACCTACATATACGAGACTCAATCGTTTTGGTTTTTCAGACGGGTACCCCCCAGGAGGCCCGTCGCGCGGCAAGAAGGCAGTCGCGGACGAGTCGCAGCGTGTGAGCGATGTAGGACGTACAATGGAACATTCTATTTAACGCGAAATCCCTACAGTACGCGCGGAACTCGTCCGCTGACTCGCCTTCTTGTCGCGCGACGGGCCTCCTGGGGGGTACCCCTTTCAGACAACAAGCGGCTTTCCTGCCAACGTTCTGCACCTGCTCATGTTGTGTACATGATCCACGAAAATACCTTCCGTACTCCTACCGCACTTGTGGGACATGAACCTTTTGCCTTTTTGCCACGTTTTGCACATTAGAGGATCTCATCTGCTACATGTTTTTCATCTTTCGAAGGCAAAGATCAGCTAATTGACAGCAACTATCAGGAAGTGGCAGCTCTTTATGGTTAATGTGTGGGGCTAATTTATAGACGCTCTATGCGGAACTGACTGCCACACGTGTGTTACTACTACAGCGGATGCACTAGAAAATAGCCGGCTACGAGCTAAACGTCATGGGATGATGGGATGGGTTGCGGTGCAGACAGCTAAAGTCTATATAGTCTACAGAGAGTCGGCATATAAGCACTGATTCATCGAAGAAAAAACCTTCTGAAGATTTTGTGGTCACGAGCCCAATTCTACATCCCATCTCAATCGAGATGTTAGAAATTCAACAACATAATTATGCGTAAATAAGTGGGGAGTAAGGAGAACAACGGTCTAGTTACGGTTGTTTTTTGTGAGCCTCTTGTGTAGGTACCAATTACAAAACTGCGAAAATTGTTACCTTGTAGTGGAATTCAGATTTGTTATTGAAGAATGGTCGTTCGAGACAAATGGCCCCCTGGAAAACCCTAAGCTTCCACTTTTTAACAGGGAGCAAAACGTCGTAAAAAGGTGAAAACCTAGAGAAATGTAGCAATCCACAACTAGAAAGCCGGCGCGATGTCAAAAATCGGACCGCAAATATTCAAAATTGTCCAACGACGCTACTTTTTTCAAAGTGAGCTCAAAAATGAGATAGAAAACTCTGACCTGCTAGGTTTTACAGGGGTGAAAATGGCCAAAAGTTGAATTTGAAGACAGCTATAGCAATTAAAAACCAGAACACCTGCTTGTGCACAAAAAAGTGACCAACAGGACGATTTTTCGAAATGAACATTTACAAAGTTCCAGTACTTCTCAGAAAGAGAACAACCTAATTTTTTCAAGTCTTCTAAACACTCTTCACAGCCAATTCGAGGAATCTGCGAGCTTTCAAATAAAGAAGCACGCATTTCTGTGAAATCTTAATTCTCTTCTCCAAAAAAATGTTTTCAAGATTCTAATTTATCATGATAGTTTTCTGGAATTGGCAGCCCAGCAGATTACAAATCACCGAAAATTTTGAAATGCTTTGGAGTCTGAAGAATACTATACCCCTTGGAAAGTCAGTTTTCCGTCTCTTTTCGGTGGGTTGAAGGGAAGGATTGTGCGCTCCAATGGAAAGGACGTGACGCAGCCGCGCGCAGGTAGCATTGGCTCATCTCTACACTCACACCAACTGATACTGGGAGTGGGGTAAGGGCTTTCTGGCTGTGTATTGCTACATTTCTTTACCTTTACATTTCTTTAAGTTTTTACCTTCCTACGACTTTTTGCTTCTTGTTAAAAATTGGCAGCTTAGGGTTTTCCAGGGGGAAGGGGTCGTGTCAGACTCAATAAGAGAAGAGAAGTCGCAAAATTTTTCAAAACAGACCAACGTGATAGTTGACCCTTAGATAAGACCCTAACGCACTTGCCGAACTCTTTCGACCAGTGTCAACGGTGCATAGGCCACGTTCGCGCGCAACTCTATTCTACCTACCGGAAGGATGCTCCACCGATCTTATGCCGTGGCTTGCCTTTGAGTGGCCTAGCCCATGTATCTACAAATCACTGATTGTGTTCTTCTTGATTAGGCTGTTACAATCGAGCCGACTCTAGTAGAGGGATGGAAAGTTGGATCGACCGGGGATCGATTTCATCACCTCTCCCTCCCCCATCGTTTCCCTCTAAAATGGCATTGTAATTCAATCTGGCCCATTGACCAGTACAACGACTTGGGGGGAGCCGATGTGCTGGTCTGTGCTTTTGTAATGTCTGGTATAGTTGTTGCCTGCCCAGAACGATTGAAGATGATTGATTACAGTGCGTTTCAAAAGTATGTGCACACCCTCAAAATTCACGTTTGAAAGGGAACCATGAGGTTTCGTGCTATGAAATCCTTCTCAATCGATTTCTCGTAGTCGATAACCTATCAATGGAAGCAAAGCAGATAATATCGCTTCACTTTCGGAAAAAAAAATTTGGATGAAATTTTTTTTTTGTTTCAAAACGTATTGTGCCTTCACATGGAAGCTAAAGGCCAAAAGCATCAGTGAGTTAAAATCGTGGGGGCCTGACGGCAGGATTTCTACATGTAGCGTCAAACTACTGTCGTCATATTGAGACGTTTGGCCATAGCGTTTCGCTCGCTGTCAGCCAAAAATAGCCTTCTACCGGCGCCCGGCGACAGAAGGGAAACGGGAACTATAGAAAAGGAACTTCTGCTTGTAACAGGCCGCCTTCAGTTCATCCGCGGTATTATACTGCCGGTTGCTAAAGTTAACGCCTTGATCAAGGGCTCCCTATAGGGTTGCAGTAAGGAGGACACACAAGCCATCTATCGCTTCAGCACCATTTGGTTAAGGCCATTCTTTGGTAGATTGCGAAGCATCGAAAGACACGTGGTCCTGTTGCTAAAAATGCAATTTTCGCTCCGCTAAGGAAGAGGTCTATCAATAGATATACTATTGAGGCAATTGCTTTGGCAATGTCTTTACAGTGTCATACACGCAACTAAATGGACGATTGTCAACTTTCTCGAGATATTCCCTGATATACGAAACGCGCAGACACATCAATCGTGATCTTACGCGAATCGTTTCTTCGAGAGCAGAAGCGACTCTCGGCCAAGCTCTCCAGTAGTAGCAAAATCCACCCGGCCCGTCAAGATCGAACTCTTTCCATGAGTTAAGATTACCTGAGGAGAGAAAGTCCATAAAAGTTGCTTGTTTTGAAAATAGGAAATTCTCGAAAAACCGTGTCTTCTCCCGGTGTCCTATCCTATGTTGCCATGTCTGTACGAGCAGACTCCAATGTGGCTAACTTGTGCTGGGCCTTGAAGTGAGTAGCCTTTCTCAGCGTCTGTCGAGTGGTGTATTCATTTGAGCGGATGAGGGGCTTAGTGGTCATTTTCGAGGCTGGAATAAAAATCTGAGCTCGGACTGTCAATGAAGAATCCGACAGGATGTGTGCTACTCTTTTGTTGTTCTGAGCAGTCAAGGATCGTGGATGGAGCGGAGTGTGTGCTGAGTATAATTATCAGGGTGCCAGATAAATCTTCGAATGCATTAAGGAGAACGACCAAGTTATCGTGCGATTTCTAGATTGGAACGTTCATTATCATGCAGAACCTTGATCTGAGCTTGCTCATCTTCAGGAAGAAGTATGGCGCGAATTGACATGATGACGAAATAAAAACAGCAAAGTCGGATTGAAATCGGTGGAAAATTCGGCGCCAAAATCTGATCTTCTTTGACCACACGAAGTGTGAACATACTTGAAACAAAGAAATAAGTTCCAACCGCCGGACCAGCACAAAATTTTTTCACGTACATAAATAATGAGGTTGCGATATTATCTGCTTTGCTTCCACTTGATAGGTTATCGACTACGAAAAGAAATCGATTGAGAAGGATTTCATAGCACGAAACCTCATGGTTCCCTTTCAAACGTGAATTTTGAGGGTGTGCACATACTTTTGAAACGCACTGTATGTTTTTGTCTGATTTCTATATCACACCTTAAAATCTACTCCTGACGACAGGTGAATGTGTGCTTTTGTAATGTCTGGTATCAGTTAGCTGCCCCTAGAACAATGAAGAGATTGACTTGGATTAGGTGAAATCCGACTGGCAAGATTTCATCCGTTTTCAGTGTGATAAGTAATAGTTTCGACACTCTGCTTCCTGGAGAGGTTATGATCTCAGCAGCAAAATCAAAGGTTGGTTGGTTATAGTTCAGGTACACGAATACATGTGGAAGAGACTGGAAGAGCCACGCGCTATGGTTGGCGACGATTGCGCGTTGAATTTTGCAAGAAGCGCTCAGTGCTGACTAATACTTTGCAGGTTTCATTTCCTATTGGCGGATGTGGTGTACTGGCAAGTGGCGCCGCATATCACATGTACAAATTAGGGATCAATGCGGAGTCGTGCTCCGTCCTATTGAAGTAAGTCTAGTGTAGCTGAAAAGCCTTTTGCAAAGTAAGCTGCTGCAGATTTTTTTCTCTTATCAGGCTGTTGTCTGGCGCTCTCTCATCTGTAGCGCTCTCTCGCCTCATACTCTCCTCTCCGCGCTTAGTCTCTCATTCCCTTAGCACAGCCGATTAGGAAGGTGAGTGAGCCCTTAACCTAAGCGTTTTTGAGCGTGGACCACCACAGTATTCGTGTGCAAGAGCCACGTGCAATGTGATCCTGGGGCATGCCTTAAATGATGGCAGACTGTGTCCAAAAGGTAAAAACAATGAATTGCACAGGGTTTAACCCACAATTATCAAGGCTACCTTGCGTCTAAGTGTCAGTGATGTTGAATGGAAGTGAAATGCGTGGCGCATTCCAAATAAGGGACCGATCGAAGACAAGGGTTTTGATCGTTTTTATCCATTTTATTATCTTATTTGAAGACAGAGCCCGGAATCGAAATTATGCTTTACTGCGATCAGGAGATGTGAAGCGTAAAGCCAGTAATAAAAAAAACGAGGAAACCGTCGACAAAAGTGAAAATCGTCTCTAGACGGCGGATCGAAAGAGCGCCGAAGCGGGCTCAATGGTGTTAGGAGGGGATAAGGCTGCAGCCTAGGACCTTAGAGGCTCGGCCTTGTCAAATCATCCCGAGATATGTTCACGTGCTCCACGTTTGTGCACCATTGCATTTTTCTCGTGAAATGGCTTAATTTTGACCAGAAATCCCGGACCTTGCCTTTGAAAAAGGTAACAAGTGGTACAGTGGCAGCTTCTTCTGGAAGGCTCGGAACATCCCCTTTCAACCGTGAATTCCTTTTTTATTGTTCAGCTCGTAGTTTGTACAATAATACGGTGGTTTGCAAGAGTAGTGTGCATATGTGCGAGAAGATGCCCCTCTACAAAAATGTATTTGAGGCGGTAATGTTGATCTTTGATTTTTGATCAGTCCTCATTAATCCCCCGCTGGAGAGAATTCATGCAAGAGGAATCTTTGTACGCACAAATCCCCTCACCGAACTTTGAATTCTGAGATGAAGCAAACGCGACGC
>MU888088.1:0-11913 GCA_036418205.1 Ostertagia ostertagi
ATCCTACTATATATAATCGGCTAAGTGTGTCTGTTGGTGTGTGTTTGTATGTGTGTATGTCTGACCGGAAATTCGTCAGCCAAATTCGTAGCTCGAGGTCACAGCAATGATAGCGCCATGGTTCGTACACATGTTATAGTGTGGGATGGGAACACAAACGGTGATTGACATAAACTGATAACGATTGATAAGAACTAGGGGGCTATGAAGGAAGTATTGCAAATTTTGTTTGTTTGATGTACCATGCACTGCTTTCTCGAACGATGTGTGAAGCAATTCGAAAACATGGGGTTTAGAGAAAAATTTCCAATTTCCGGGGCCAAAAATGCCACGATATGGCAGTCAGTAGGAAAAGCAATTTTTCAAAGAGAACGATACCACTTTTTGAACGTTTCAATGGTGGAATATTAAGAAGTGGTCAGGGCGAACAGCTGAGGAAATTACTGATTAAATTTGAGAATTTCTTTTGGAGGAACATAATGTGAGATAATTGCCGATTTCGCTACTTGTCGTTTACTGGACATCCCAACTGCATGTGAGTAAGTCACAATGAACATAGAAAAGTTTTTGTGTTGTGTTGTGTTTTGTAGAACGGACCATTCTCTTAATAGACCAGATAGAATAGGATTAGAGAGGAAATTTTCGAAAATAACTTCGGGTTCCCGTTTCGATATTCCCCGCTCACCGTAGTGAGCTTCCCCACAAATGCTCGCAGGGTAAAATTGCAAAATAACAAATGATGTGCTCGTTCTGGTGTAATACTTATCCCTGTAGCGGAGTCCATGTAAGCTCTTATGTTCAGAGAGACCCAGCCAACGAACGCGAGCGGCAGCGTATACCTTGCGCACATCAATTTCCTCAGCTGACTGATCAAGCTATGAGTACTACACTGACTCAGTGCCAGCCGCGCAATCATTGTTATACCCAGCCGATCATAGAAACATCGCTGTCAATACTGACTTCAATTCGAGTAAGAAGACAAGGTGAATGAGGGTGAATTGTGCGCGTAAACTTCCAGAATGCTATCCATGTATTTCTGGCTTGGCCTCCTCATTCCATTCCGCTACTGACGTTATACAGCATCCAACATTAGCCACAACCCTACCATGCCCACTGTAGTGCACTCATCCATCTAACGGCTTCTTTTGTTTTTTTTTCAATGCCTACTAAAAATGAATTCCAGACTCGCAGAGCATGGCAAATCGGACCAACAAACAGCTGCACTCGAAAATCTACTTGAGACAGTGAATCAGCTAGCTAGTGACTTACAAAAATTAAAAATGCAGATCTCAGCTAAACAGGAATTATAATTTTACTAATCATTCGCTATCTCCAGCCATTACCATAGTCATGCCTCACTTCAATACATTGCCACAACATCTTTTCATCTTTTCTCTCATCAACTTGTAGTGTAAAAAATGTATATAACAACTATACATACATTGGATTAGATCTTAAAAGATAGATTACGTGTACTAACTATAGAAAATACCCATATCATAGCTAACGGATGTGTTTCGAATTTTAAAAACTATCGATCAGGTTTAGGTCACGAATTGTCTGTCTACACTTATACTGTTCCATCCTTTCCTTTTATAATTCTAACATTTATTGTGATACTGTTTTTAAAATCATGCACCATAAGATGCTCGAGTGAATAGATGTGCCCGACTTCCTACAACTGAACTTGTACCGGTAACTGTTTAGTAATTGTATGTACTACTAGATGTGCCTAATTTGTTTGAAAATATCATTGTGAGACGTAAAATGCAAATGATTTCAACTACAATTATGAACTGTGTTATGGAAATGATCAAGCAGACAAAAAACTGTGGAGAAAAACACGTTCTTCAGGCAGAGGCGTTCATAATCTGTGGCGCAAGACACGTGTGGTTGCATGCTCCGGCTGCGAACTAGCGTTCATACCCGATTAGCTGCCTACCGCGAGGAGGTAAAGGATAAACGGACAAAAGACGGCGGCAGATGACTTTCAAACGGCTTGAAACAACAAATCTGCAAATCAGAGAGATGACCTTGCCATGTGTGTGAGGTAACATGGCAGATCGCCATGTCACCTTGATGCGAGTCTACGGACAACTTGAACTCAGTCCTTTAAACCGCCTCGATTTGATGCTCTCGCCTGCGCTCTCTCGCTTAAACAGCGGCTTATGATTACTGTGATCTGACACATTCAAACTTTGCCACAATGTAATTGGCTCACCCACTCCGGAGTCCCTCCTCCCTCCAAGGCTTAGTCCTAGAGCTCACCTTCCTGCTTGGGATTTGGAGCCGAGCCAGGCGCCGTTCTCTAATCGTCTGTGCTCTGGCCTTTCGCGGCAGAGAACACAGGGGAGAGTTCAAGTAGTCACATAAGATGCAGCTCCAATTTCGCGCCCACTAGGAGTCTGTGTTCTGCGCTCAATACTAAGCCTGCATCGTATTCGCGGAGAGGGGCACATCAAATGGTGAGGCCCTTCACGGACACATCACCAAAGAGGCGCTTTGGTTGCAAATAGTCTCCTAAGTGCCGCCCTTGCCTCGGCCGAACAACTCGTCCGCACTATCCAACTCCTAGGTTGGATCACGTTTATCGGAATTACGATACATGCTAACATCACAGTAGCTTGCAGTACAGTGCCTAAAGTTCTACATGTAGTAAGTTTCTGTTTATTTTGTCGGAGCATGCTGTTTATCACAATGCAGCCAAATTTCTACTCAAAATACGACGTAGGAGAGGAACATTGAAGTGTTGTTCAAGGCGTTATACATAACGGATGGAGAAAGTTTATCTGACGATCGCCTTCGAGTTGCCCGTGAGCTGTTTTCCATACTTAAAGGGCGTGACCCCGGGTTGCAAGCGCTGAACTGAGTCGCTGATGATGCATCAACATAGCCGACCCTGAGGTACACGCTGTATGCGCCGGTGCGTTCTGAAGAAGCCCTTCAAGAGGAGCGCGAACTTCTGCCGACAAGCCATAAGCCGAACTCGTCCGTCCGTTTGTCTTGGGCATGCCTTTAGGTACTAAAAAAAAGTCAAGGAACCTTCCAAGCTACCTCCCAAAATGGAAGAAAGAGTCATAAATATCCAGATAATGAGAAAAACCTAATCAGATCCTCTCTTTTTTTAAAAAATACGGGCTTACCCACATGTAGGAACATTAGCCGGTGTAGTTGCAAACTAAGTAGTAAGGATATATCGCGACACCAGAAAAATCGTGATCCAAACACGTACTAGTAGCCAAACAGCTGGTCCAAGCAGCAAAAAAGAATGCGTGCCAATCACCATGAGGAATAATCGAAATGTTTGAGGAGAATAGACAGCCTGAAAAGAGAAGATTTTGAGCCGCTTACTTTTGGCGAAAGGCCTGCATGTTAACCATGTAATGTTATTTCAATGAGAAATTGAGACAGCCCAAGGAAGGGTGGGGGGGGGGGGCCACTCCTATGCATCTTATACGTAGTACTAGAGACCTCTTTTGGCTATTGACACTACCTATATAAGTAAACCCGTAAAGCAGTCTCATCTGAGTTTCCTCTTGGACGACGGAATGCGATGTCCTATATACCACAAATCCTGCCCACATGCTACCCACTTTTCTGCACAGGTCATCCCTCGAGCTCTTCTTAAAAAAACGACACAAACACTTGAAGGTTCCTTCAGTGGTAGTAATGCAAGCTCCACTCTCCAGGCGGAAATGTCAAAGCATTTCAGCGTTTCTTGCACATTAAACCGATACTTATCCGAAGTATCCTACTATATATAATTCGCTAAGTATGTCTGTGCGTGTGTTTGTGTGTGTAGGTCTGTGTGTGTGTTTGTCACGAAATTCGAAGGGCGCGTACGCAGTCTGTCCAGCGCTGCGAGTGAATTAGGACTAATGATTATAGGCGGATGGGCGCACGGGAACATAAACCTTTGTCGGGGACAGTGAAGTCCACCTAACTACCGATAACCCAACTGATAGGGGCGTCAGAACACGGAGGTCACAAAACGTATGTAGCGCGACCCAGTACATTGGGCGTTGTTTTCCGAATATGACATAGGAGATGAGTCGGGAATATATTTGATGGGGACCTAGAAAGCGATAGCAGCTGATAGGGGCTGATAAGAAGGGTGGAAGGAAAATGCGTCGAAATTGACAGCGCAAACCGGCTCAGCAGCATTGGGGTGTTGTTTTGCAGATATGATCTAGGAGGTGGTACGGTGTCATGTTCGTGGGGGCCAGAAAGTGATAACAGCTGATAGGGGCTGATAAGGAGCGTTGGAAGGCAAGTCCTACTGAAGTTTTTATCCAGATGTGGGATAAGAAAATGTCTCATTTCTTCGCAATGCAGTCGCGACCCATTCCACCGCTAAACTGCCCGAGCTTTTAAATGGTCGGCCGCTCTGTAAAAAATACGACTAACACTGGTGAATCCATTCATCCACGTAAGTAGCATACTGGGAAACATTCCAATGGCGCTAGCTCCCTCCCAATCAGCAGCACTTGTAGTTTGTTACGGCATGAAGCGCTGTAATAATAAAAAATAATAATAATAATAATAATAATAATAATAATAATAATAATAATAATAATAATAATAATAATAATAATAATAATAATAATAATAATAATAATAATAATAATAATAATAATAATAATAATAATAATAATAATAATAATAATAATAATAATAATAATAATAATAATAATAATATAATAATAATAATAATAATAATAATAATATAATAATAACAATAAGCAACCCCAGGTAATTGTATAGCTTATCCAAGGTCATTCGGCTGGACTCAGAAAAATGATTGATGTTTCGGTATTGTCAAACTGTGAGACATTACGGCCTTATCATCCGATTTCCTTTATACCATAAGTCAAGTTCATTGAAAGTTGAGGATGCGGTCGCGGTAGCGGCGCAGCAAACTGGACTAAAATGAGTGTTTACCGGTGTCAATAAGCGCATCTCCTTCTTTAAAGAATAAGGAAAAATGGGTGCCCCCCCCCCCCCCCCAACAAGATTTTCACAATCGCATGCTTTCATTACGTGCCAGCTGTTTGGAGGATTTGCGCCCATGTCTTGGTGATGTCAAAGGGGGTGGGTGCAAGATCATCGCGCCGCTAGCGAACGTTACATTCCGAAGGCGCCACACAGTGACTGCCTAAGAGAGCATCATCGATGAAACATGCGTCGTACCTTTATTTGTGCCATGGTGAGCGTCACCTTCGTCCGACTTATTACAAATGCGTGCTCAGGTTCATCGTAGAAAAGTTTCGTGACATCATTCATACTATGTACCTGAATTTGGATCACTGAAAAACTTTCCTTTACCAACATGACTACTAGAAACACTATTCACTTGCTCGTTGGCCGCCTCAACCGACGAAACGAAATTAACAACAGCACATAGGTTCTCGTTACACTTCATTTTCGTAACTTAAAAATCCACTTGGTACAAATAAACGAATAGTAAATTTGACAATCGAGAAATAACAACTGAATTAACTCGAATTCGAATAAGATCCTCTAAGTGCTTAAAGGCTGACTAATTTCTTTGGTAATGGTGCTTTCCGACGGATCGGTTTTGCAAAGCATCGAGCCGCTTCCATGGCTTTCTGCTCATCTTGTTCACGTTTCTGAAATTTTGAAATCCGTGGTGGTGTAGGAAGATTTCAATTCTCTCAATAAGCTTCCATAAGCGACAATAATGTACAGTACCGTGCAGTGAAGTATTCGTTTTCACTTTTTTAAACGTAACTCCCTCAAAACTCAAGCTTTTGTTCCGATTTTTTGTAGGTGAGAACACATCACTCTACCTGATAAGGAAGCAAATCTTCAGTTGTCTAGGTGGCTTCTATACTAATTTAGAAATTTTTTTTTTTTCGGTCCAATACCATATTACTTGTTCGAAATTCAATCTATCTAAAATTCAAAAATAATAACAAAATGACTTATATAATAACAGACGTAACAACTACAACATCAGCACTTTGTCGCAGAACCGTTTTCATCTACGACGGCTTGACACCGGCGAAGCACGGAATTGGGTTTTTTCTTGGTAGAGGTTCCCCTACGCGATCTTCAGTGGGACGGACTTTTCGAACTCGTTGTGAGCTTTTGGGCCTTCAGCTTGACTCCGAAAATCATCCTACAGATTTTTGCTCTGATTCAAGTATGGGGAC
Organism: Ostertagia ostertagi; assembly: GCA_036418205.1. NCBI lineage: Eukaryota > Metazoa > Nematoda > Chromadorea > Rhabditida > Trichostrongylidae > Ostertagia > Ostertagia ostertagi. The sequence goes on from MU888088.1 coordinate 6,177, forward strand.
TGCGATGGCATGGCAGTGGAGGAACATTGTTGTTGCGGAACCATTGCGAGAGCGGCTTTGATTTTGCGCTTGGGGTCGGAAAATGAAACACTACGGGCGACACTGCGAGCATGCGGCCAGATAGCAGTCATCCATATGTTGAGGCGCGTTTTGGAATCCATTTCAGCCTCGGTCCGATGAAGGTGATCAACCCCTATGCCACAGAAGCTGCCATGCAGTATCACCGCACCCCCTGCATTCGTCACGTCAGCACATGGAACCTCGGATGATATCTGGTACCAACGGGAAGTCGCAAAAACTTGACTTCTTTCGTGCTAAACAGCAAAAACTTCGATTCGTTGCTCTAGATGGCTTTTTGTCACTCCTTAATAGTCCGTTTCTTGTGTGGGCATGAGCCTAATTGAGATGCGCTCTGCCACTCTTGAGGGGGAATCATCAGCGGTTTCTTACTGAGCTACGTCAGAAGTGCCCAGCATCTCTCAGACAACGTCGCACGTTGTCTTCGGACGGATTTAGACCGTCTGGCGTTGAGAATCCGCGGTGAATTTCGGGTGCAGCGTGATGCGAGCCACTCCTTACAAGTCGCACAATGATTCTATTGGCGAGAGAAGAGGTCATTTTTGCTACTTCTGGGCGCTTTTTGACTTTGGCAGGTTCAATGCTCTTGAATTTCTTCCAAGTCGTCCACTGGGGCTCCTTGAACTTCAAAAATCTGCTGGGATGTTAAGCCTTCGTAGAACCTCCGAAAGATGGCGTCACCTGGTCCTGCCACAAGCTATGAATTCCCTAATGTCTTGGAATGTTCTGAGTACTGTGTAGGCATATGAAACTGACACAAAACATCAAAAACACACGTGCTCTCAACATGGAAACTCATCGTTTATCAACAATGAAATTGGGTGCCCGCGGACAATACTCGAAAATGAAGCTCCATTTCCCCTTGAAAGGAGGCTATCGCACCGATACGCTGCTATAATATGACTACCTGTGTGTGTCAACTGCTGTCGAAGTTTTACTGCGAAAGCTTGAGTTTTGAGGAAATTACGTTTAAAAAAGTGAAAACGAATACTTCACTGCACGGTACTGTATGTTGTCGCGTAGTGAAGAACTCCATTGAGTAGTCCATACAAACACATGCATCCTGATTCTCTTCCACAAGTCCAATCATTGTATTAGGTTGTCTCATAAATAGTGTCGCTTTTTTTCAACCAAAAAATTTTCATCTAAATCCCCATGCTTTTACATCGAGTTATATACCATTCGAAAGAGAATTGTCTGCTCTACAAGAATTGTGTTCTTCTTCCATCTATGTTCCATGGTTTTCAAATTTTAGGCCTGCGAAATGGGAGGTCCCGCCGACAAAAATTGACCAAACCGACAACTAGCTCTAACTTTATGTTCCCTTCGGAGAAATCAATCAATGATGTACCCTCTACTTACTCATGACCTCTTCTGAACATTCCACCCTTAGGTTGCCGAAAAAGGTTTGCCCTGTTTCTTTTCGAATTGGCCGACCGATAAGCCATGGCAATTTTCAAATTGAAATTCTTCCTCTGAAACGCTATTGTTTTATATCAACTGGTGTATCTTTTGTGAGCACTTCTTCTGCTCTATTCGCTCATTTGTTTTGTTTTAATGTTTGTTAGGAATTAGCTCGAATTTTAGGGTGTTTAGGAATAAGAAAAAAACCACGAAAGTGACCGCATTTCTTTGAAAAAAATTATTCCTGAGAAGATGAGAAAATCAACCAGGCGTACATTCCTAACTTAGTCATGACTTGTTCTTTAAATTCTACTAGTTTTTCAATGTCTCGGCTATAAAAAAATTTCGACCTCGATCTCAGGTAATGGTGCTCGACCGTCGAGTTCTGGTTGAAAAACCAGGTCTGGAAATGGAATGACGCGACTTGTTGGGAAACCTAATAGTGTAATGTTTAGAAGAGGTCATGCATAAGTAGAGGGTACAGTCATTGATTGATTTCTCCGAAGGGAAGATAAAGTTAGAGATAGTTGTCGGTTTGGTCAATTTTTGTCGGCTGGGACCTCCCATTTGCGAAAGCTGAATTTGAACAGCCACGTAGAACATAGATGGAAGGAGAACATAACATCTTGTAGAGCAGATCATCTCTTTCGAATGGTATGTGACTCGCTGTAAAAGCGGGGGGCATTTAGGTGAAAATTTTTCGGTTGAAAAAAAGCGACACTATTTATGAGACAACCTAATATTTTGCAGCACGACTGCTGCTGTGTGCTGTGCATGCCCTACTATTTCAACAAAAACCATGAACAATTCATGTTGCTTACTGTCTTCCTTTGTCGCGCATTCTCTCGTAATCGGGCGGCTTTGATTCGGCGATGCCAATCCTTGTATGACATCAATTCTTCATCCCTCATTTTTTCCCGCTCGTAAGCTCGTTCTTGGAATAAGAAGTGATACCTTCAAGCTGGTGGTCCGTAACGCGACTGCGTTCACTTTTATTTGATTCGCTTCGAGACTCTGAAATTCACGATCTCTAGCTTGCACTCCTCCTACACTGAAGTGAACCGTTGGGGGTGCAAGGGGGTGTGGTGGTGTGTGAAAAAAAAAACATGGAAATCAGTAAATGAACGAGAAAGCGCCAAAGCGCACCTGTGATCGATGATTTGTCAACCACAACCTACAAAGATACCTGGCCCGATGGCTACGTCTTCCTTTCGAGGAAAGATCATACTTTGGAAAGCGTTTGGCTGATCCGGGCTGGGACCACAAATTGTGTGCCGCCACCACAGATAAGCGCCGTGAAATGCCTAAAGAAGTCCGAGCGTATCTGTCAGTTATTCGAAAAGCGACCTTGTAAACGTCTAGATGAAACCCCATGTCGCACTTGATACGATCTTATTGTGAGACTTTCCATTCCAGTGAACAGTGGCAATTGACGGTCTAAGCGTGCTTGACAGTGGGCGGAAGTGGTGTAGTGGCAAGTGGCACGCTTACCACGCGAGCGGTCCGGGATCAAATCCTGGGTCGTGAGTCGCCCGGGCCAACCAAGCCCTTCCATCTCTCGGGTCGGTTAATTGGTACCAGACTTGTCTGGGAGGATAAAAAAAACACTGGCTGTCATGCTGCCTAAGTCATTGTATAGGCCACATCGCATTCAAACGCCACTACGAATGTACAAATGGAAGTAGAATGCGTGCCGCATCCCAAAAAGGGATTGATCAACGGCAAATGCTTTATCCTTACCCCTTTAAGCTGTGGACCTGTCAATGAATGTCCGTCACTCTGCAACCTCGCGCCCACGGGCGCCCGGGACCCTCATCATCGCAGGGAAACATCTATACTTTATAAGGACAAGGAACACGTAAACAGTAACGACCACCCGCTACGGGCTTCACACCGAATCAAACTTAATGATTCACTGCGCGCTATCAGGACCACAACCAGCGGGCTACAAAACATTACGACCTTCCGTTTGCACTTGTCCAAAGGAAGCAAGCCGTGTCTGCAAGACAGCTGCATGCGGATCCGTAGGCGATGGCTCATTTTCTATAACCCGCCCGAGGTTCTTGCTCTTTGTCTTGTTGAATCCTCAGGAGAGCCCCTCTATCTTGCGTCAGATAAGATTTATATAAGTTGACTCGGACTAGCTGGCATTATTTGGGGTCCGGGGCCCCAGCCCTACACCCAAGGCGAATTGGTGAGGCATTGGGTGTCGGATATTCGCAGGGTGTTAAGCCATGCCTTAGTTTCGCGTAGGATACCTATCACAAACTGTGGCTGGAAATTTGTGAATTCCTCGTGCCTCAATCGTACAGAATAAGGTTCACCCACCGCGCGTGATAGCCCCCGGACCATTTACCATCGCAGAACATCCGCTGAATTAAGCCCGCCACACAGCCAGTATAACTTCATTGCTAGCACCATTATAGGCCTCGCGGCACCGTCAGCCGCAAGCTACCCCCACATCGATGAAAGAGTACTGCTGCACAGTAGCTCTAAATCAGCTTTCTGTTGGGAGTCGAACAATGATGCACCCTCCACTTGGTCGCGACCTCTTCTGAATAAACTTTTATTATTCTTTCCAGAATGTCGTGTCATCCCCTCTATGAATTTCGTTTTCTGCCAGAACTCGATGGTTAAGCACCATCAAAAGTCGTGGAAAATTGAAAACATGTCGTGCTAAACGGCATGCATTGATTGCGAATTTGGTATCATTTCACAGGCAAGAATATATTTTTGAATAAGCTGATCCGCGACACCTCCCATCCTCCCCCCTGTGGACCTCGAGAACGGCTCCCCCCCCCCGTTCATCGGCCAATGTCAGACTTTGCGACTGGCGCGATTTTGCGCACATGATGGGGGCGATTGATGGCTCGGGCCGTGGTGTACCATTGGCAGGGAGCGATTAATCGATGCCACGCTCTCTTCGATCAAAACCACAGTCAGTGGGCGGTGTCCATGATCTAGACCGCTGGATAGTCCCTGCTTTTCGCTCCAAACAGATTATCATTGTATGAAGGGAAGATCAAACCAGCAAATTTGTATTTACAGATACTCCATCCAGCAGACATTGAGTCAGTCGAAATCAGAGTGGGATAGACTCTCTCTCGGTATCGTGACCGAAGGGGGCGTGCAGCGACTACCCCCTCCCTACTGCGGCCATGCTGTACACGCCCTACGATTGTTATTACGCTCCCTGCCACACGGCCAATGACGCACCACGGCCCGAGCGATTGATGATTTCCAGCATTTGTGTAAAATCGTTCCAGTCGCAAAGTCCGACGTCGGCCATCTAGGCCTAAAATTCGACTTAATTCATAACAAAAAAGTAAAACAAAATGGGCGCTCATCCGGTAAGGGGGGATTGTGATGCAATGTCAAGTGGCTGCCCTCACCCCCACCCCCTAGACTGCCTTCACTCCCCCTGGCTCACGGGGTCCCGTACTTCGAGAAACCTGTGCGCCAGGGGAGTGTAGGCAGTCTAGGGGGGGGGGGGTGGAGGGTGAGGGCAGCCACTTGATGCCCCCCTTACTGGATGAGCGCCCAAAATATATAAACTAATAGAGCAGAAAGAAGCTGACGAATCTATGCTTATCGCTTATAAAACAGTGGGTTTTAGAGGAAAATTTCCTCCAGAACCGATTGCTTGGCGGTCAAGCAAAAAAAAACTAAATTCGAAAAGGAAAACTACAAGTTTTTTTTTCGACAATCAATTACCGAAATGTTTAGAAGAGGTCGTGACAAGCAGAGGATAAACTATTGCTCGACTTCTTCCGGAGGAAATTTAGAAGCAGTTCTCGGCTAATTTTCGTCAACTGGACCTACAGTGGTAGGCCTAAAGCTCGGCGTATTTGCAAAGAATGTGAAAGTGGAACAGACCGTTTGTAAAGCAAAAACATCCTTTCCAGAATGTACATGATTTGAAAAAATATAGAATTTCAGACAGCGTTTGAAGTTGGCGATCGTACATTGGATTGGGCCATGATGAACACATTGACGGCAACGTGACGCGGTAACGCGTCCCAATTTGCACACCACGTCGGACGTTGTGATGCGGTAGCACTTCCTACTTGAGCAATCCCTTTTCCTCGCGCTTGCGCTACTTATTCCAATCCCAATCATACTATTGCATAACTGCCAACGATATGGTTTGTCCCATTGTCTTTGCTTCAGTTTAGCAGAGGTTTTCTAGGTGCTACGAAATTGGCAGCTTGTTTCAACTTCCGTTCCTTTTTTCCCCTCATGACCATGTAATCAA
>MU888096.1:0-12495 GCA_036418205.1 Ostertagia ostertagi
TTTAGAAGATCTTCCAAAAGCATTGACGACAGTTCCTGAAAGACCGTCCTTGGGTAGTCTTTCACTTGATAATGAGGCGATGCGAAAAAGCCTTCATAGCCTGAATTCAGATGCGTCGGACCAACCAACTCATAGGTTCTTCCATAGCCCAAAAAGTTTCGAAACGTTCGGAATATATTTCTGAGTTCAACGCGATCCAAACGGTCAAAGCCGCGTAGTAGTCGTCAGTGGTCTTATACTTCTCAGCTGCCTCGTATTCCTTCCCATAACTGACATCTATCCAACATTCCACTAGTTTTTGGAGTTTTCAAAGCCTGGTGAAAATCATTAGGCTGTGACTTGAACAACTTATAAAATCATGGTTTCAGCTCGAATTTACTACCGAAAGAATTACTTAAAGAGTTTGACAGCTGGCGCAGAAACTAAAGTTGATTGTTGTTGACTTCCCGTGAACAGATCTCCCGGAAGTTTTTAATGAAATTAGTGATGCACGTTGGTGTGCGGCATAATTACAGTCGATATCTCGAAGTCTGATTGGGCGTGTCACCGGAAATGACGTGGCAGCCACCGCACTTGATAGAAGTTGCGCGGATAAGCTGCTTCCAACACGCTTTGCTGATATCTGGCGGAGTATTTTATCCACACAACATCTATCAAGTGCGGTGGCTGCCACGTCATTTCCGGTGACACGCCCAATCAGACTTCGAGATATCGACTGTAATTGACTTGTGTCGTAGGCGGCACGGCCTAGTGAAAAGTTGCACGGCGTAGGTACTGATGCAGTGCGTCCTCTCAGAGAGGTAAGTGTTGTGACTTGGAGGCAACATCCCGAACTAGACACACTCAACTGTTCCATTCTCGATTGTGGTAAACAGGCGGACGAGCGTTAATGTCCTGACCAATTCGCAAGTCAAGAATGCTCGACCAGGAGCCAGCAATTCACTTGACTCGAAGCTACAGCTTTGTTCGCATGCCTGCTGTTGCCTTCCACGCCAGCGCTGCGAGAAGAGCACGGCCGCAGTTGGAGCAGCCTCGGCATTGCACCTCAATGCCATCGGCACTGGAGCAACAGAGAGCCGTTCGTGAATCTCGTTCGAACACGCCCTCTCTCTATCCCAAGTTGGAATACGTGTGAAAGAAGAAGGTTTTTGTTTAGGTCAAAACTGATCAAAACTTTCTTGTGCTTACTTTTTTCCAGATCATTTTTCACTTCCCACTTCATTATTGAAGGTTCCAAACACCCATTTTACCATCTTGAAGATGGATCCTACTATAAATCCATCGATTGTTGGAAATGAAAGTAATGATGGTAAATGATGCAGAAGTGAGAGTGAGTTCAGTCCATGTGATATGATCAACGTGAACTCTCCTCTCTGCTTCTCTGCTGCACCCTCTAGAGCTCACCCGCTAGCCAGCTCCCGATGACGCAAGGGATAAGCATCACTCCAGGGGCATGCGAACTGGCACAGTTGGTATGACCTTGCCTCATTTTCTTTTCCCCGAACACCAAGATTTCGTAGAATGATAACTTCATGATCACAAGTGACTGGACTGTTGCATAAGAGAGTGGGCTTAAATTGCATAAATACATACGGTGGTGAGATGGCATAAAGTCAATTTGGTTGGCTTTCACCAAAAAAATTTACCATCGCTCACCGGGTGCCTTTCCAGTGCAACGTGAGGAAACGAATTTGGAAGCAATTAGTCGTGCAGCAGTGGAATTGGCAATACGAGGTGCCTTACCACAACTTTCACGAACTGGCGACATCAGCTTGCCCAATCCTCCACAGGGTACAAGCTGAAGGTACGCGTCACTCTTCCAGCGTTCCATTGAAGGCTAAACAGTGCTATGCTCGGCTTGTCCCAACCATATGCTTGGGCGACAGTGGCCGAAAAATTGTGCTTGATGGTGACTTCTCTTTTCCTTATAGGCCACCCGTCTCAAGAAAGTAGGGCCGTGCTTTTCCCTTCTCAACAAGTGATTGTCTATTCGTGATTATGTTCGTAAGACAGAACATTTGTTCGAAGTGTTGCGATGACCTGCTCAATTGCGATTGTGCGGCAAGCAAAGAGCTGGATTGACAGCTCAAAGATCTCTTCGGGTCCACAATTTCGTTAAGAGCCGTGCATAAAAATAGAAAGCAATGAAAGGAGGAAGACCAGGTTTCAACTAAACTATTACGAGGATGAAAAGAGGGCTATCAGCAGTTGATGAGAGTGCGAAAGGTTAGCAATCACAGCTTCTTCTTCTTCTTCTTCTCCCTAGCGTTAGTCCCGCGCAGTCGCAGGGTCCGCTGTCTTTATCAGTCGTCGCCACTTCGCTCTGTCTAGGGCATCTTCTGCTGTGGCCGTGATTTCACTTAGGTCCTTCTTGATTACGTCCTTCCACCTCTTCTTTGGGGCACCTTGCCTTGCGCTTCGAAGTCCATTGCTTTCCTTATTGGGTGGTCCTGTGGCCTCCTTAGCACGTGCCCATACCATCGCAGACGCTGTTCCCGTACCTTCAGCTGGACAGGGGCAGTCTGCATGACCGCTCTGACCTCCTCGTTCCTGACCCTGTCCAGTCGCGTCCAGCCGCAGGCCCATCTCAGCATCCTCATCTCAGCGGAGTGAAGCTGCCTTTCGTGATTCTTGTTCAGGGGCCAGCACTCGCTGCCGTATAGCATCGCAGGCCTTACCACTGTTCGGTACACCTTCCCTTTGAGCGTTCTGGAGCACCTTCGATCGCAGAGGATTCCAGTGGACTCCCTCCATTTCATCCATGCCGCGTTGATCCTCCCCATTACTGCCCGGTCCACACTGCCGTCGGCTGCCAGGATCGCTCCCGCGGTATAAGTCCTCCACTCTCTTTCGATGATTTCTCCATGGCCGTCTACGATTGGCTCAATCCCTCTTCAGAGCTCAGGAACTTGGTCTTCTTGACATTCAGCCGAAGCCCACCTTCTGCCAGCACTTCCTGCCATTTCTGCACCTTGCCTGTAGTTCTTCTCTGCTTTCCGCTATCAGGGCGATGTCGTCAGCGTAGAGGATGGTCTTTAGTGGTCCTTCCATGAGCCCCTTCACCATGACATCTAGTGTTAGGAGGAAGAGGAACGGGCTCAGAGCTGACCCTTGGTGCACCCCAACCGTGATGTCCACTTCCTTCGTTAGGCCGTGTGGGGTGCGTATAGCTGCCTTCGCCCCATCGTACATGTCCTTCACCCCAGAGAGAGTCATCAGGTGTTTCTGGCACATTCCGCTCCCTGAGCGCTCTCCACAGTACTGTTCGAGGTAGTCGGTCGAACGCCTTCTCCAGGTCAAGGAAGGCTAGGTAGCAGGGTCGGCGCTTTTCTCGGTACTTTTCCATCACTTGCCTCGCGATCGAAAAATGGCACCTGGAGCATGAAGCATGAGTGGCACACAGCTCGAAACTGCTGTGAAATCTCTTCGTTATATGAACCGCAACCGTGGTGTGTCGGCATATTGTGTGCATGTAAGTTTTGTCTAAGTTTGTCTGGCCCAGTCCGCATAATTGATCGCCATACTCAAACTCTCGCTAGCTTCGTAAGGGCTTGCTCTATATGTTACCTGCAATGCATGGTTGCAAAAACGCCTCCAAATGGCATATGAGACTACGTCGCAAATGTGTCATCGCCAGGGTGAAAATCGTGTCGAGGAAATAACCGCCTCTTTACGACCCCCCTCCAAAACATGAACTCTGATACGACCCCTTTTGTCCTCTGCACATCCGGTTTTATATCAAAAAATGCTAGTTTCAGATGTGCGAGAGGACGCGCAGCGCCGCTGCCAATAGCGGCTTCGACTCCCAAATGCTAGATTCAATTCTGCTCAGATTAGGTTCTCCTTCTTTCCTTTGAAAGACATTTAACCTTTGCCACATTGGCCGGAAAGTAGAACATTGAAGGAGGTACTGCCCCTACACAGTTGAACAGTCTCGCGCTCCAGTATAGCGGCGCTAACTACCCGCGATCGCGTCGCGCGCTGTGCCTAGAGCGCGCTAGTTGGAAAAATCGTCAAATGTACCCCCTATTTAAAGGACTATAACTTTCTTCATTGATAACCATTTCAAAAAGTGAAGGCAGCTTTTGAATGCACAAGACTTCTAGTTTCTAAATTGTGCTGAGCGTTTTCTAAGCACACCTATTCTCGAGAGTGGGAGACGTCGAGAAATTGTCGAGGAAATTGAAATTTACATGCGAGTTCCCACTCTTTGGAAGACAGTAGCTGTCTTCATTGGCAATGCTTTGAAATCGGAGGAAAGCGTTGTAAAGTAGAAGATTTACGCTTTCTGATAGGTGCTCCAGTTGTTTCGATCGCTTTCTAGTTCGCGAGAAATCTGCGTCGAGGAAATGTCAAAGGAAATTTTCGAAGCCACTCGAAAACTCTATTACTCCCTTGCCGTAGTAGGGAACTTCTTTGAACACCTTCAAAATACTTCTGTACACGTCAGTTCGATGGAGTAAATTGAAAATGATGCACTTGGCGCGGATCCATTCCGTTCTTGTATGCGCCATGCAGTGACCCCACTCGGAGTCATTGGGAAGGTGTTTTGTCCTAGTGACGACTTGCTTAAGCACACCAAAAGATATTTCCAGTATTAACTAATTAGGATAACTCTTGTGGTCATAGTGATGTCTGATCATTCCTTTATTCAAATCGCTTCCTTTCCAACCCGTTCTGATGAATGACAGCTTGCGGTTGCAGGATCTGATGATGCCAAGAAGGCTGCGAATCTGCCTGTTTTGAACTTTCTACCAAGATGCTGTTCCTCCACTAAGTTCTCGAAGCATGTGCATCATTCTAGAGTAGATACTCGCTGCCCTTTCCCTACGATTCTTTTGCAGGACGCGTTGCCTTCCTATGCCATACTGATCACTACGAACCAAACCAACAACCACTTGTAAGATGTTATTTGCATTAGGCTAAGTACAACACTTGTGAAACTAATGATGACAGCAAATAAGTGGCAGCAGCACCGTTGTGTCCGTTGATGAACCTTTTGATTACGACCCCCTCCCAACTCTCATCGGAGCAAATACGACCCCCTGTCGAGGATTTCCTCGACCGTTATTCACCCTGCCCGCAAGATGCCGTGGTGGAAGGCAAGAAGGCCAATGACGGGAGGAGCGAAAGATAAGGGAGGAGAGGCACAACAAGCGCTTACGGAGGTGAGGAACATTCTGGGAGTTGCCGTTGGACAAATCTGGTCTCTTCATATTATAGCGAAAATTGAGCATGAAATTCGAGTCCATTGCTGACCAAGCAGACACTTTACAGGAAAGAAAAATATAATAGAAGAATTACCGGATACGCACATTTTTGGGAGCTGCGCCCGATCCTAGGACTAGAAAGGAAACTCTTTTGCAGGCAATAAAACAATGACTGAAGCTGCTGAGAGTCAACGTGACTGGTATCCCGCTTCTTATACCAGCTCTCACGAACATTCGTAATTGGAAAATACCCTCAAGAATTCTATTTAATGATTTGGAGCTGCTTCGGGAAAACCTTCACAGGTTTTTATCAACAAAGTTAAAGTTCCACAGTAAAAGGCTCCGGCCCATGGACGAATACCACGATCCAGATTTTCGAGACCATTTCCGTTCCTTTTTTTTCGTCGATGGGCTTGTGGTTTTGCCTTACGTACAGATCTATTAGGTTTTTCCTTTGGTTCGTTGTAGTGGTACTGAAGAAATTGTAATGCAAAAAGTTTGGTAATAATCAGAAGAATTCCAAAGTTTGCCATGAAGCATGCCTTGAAGAAATCCTTCTTTCTCAGCATGAATGTATCAGTTGTGAACACTTTAAACGACACGCAAAGTTTCGCGCACGAAAATTCGCCGGCTTTTTCGAAAAGAAAACAACCAACCGTACGAAAACAAACACCCTATGGACAAGGGTTGAAGTTATGAGGCGGGGCCCTGGAAAGACAACCGGTGCGACTTTCAGAGAGCCCGAAATCTAGTGCCGATAAATAGAGCGGTCGAAGTGTGAGATGTGAAGGTCCAAAAGTCAAAAGAGACCAGAAAGAGTTTCTAGTGCAAGCACTTCGCGAACTATGTATAAACATTCCCGTCGCCAGCATTTGTGACAGATGTGCGGCGGTACTTTGAACGCGTAGCAGCCCTTTCTCGTTTTTCGAATTTTTTTACCAAAACAAATGCATTTTTTCTGTTCTTTTCATTCTTATCGTGGATGATGAGGTCTCAAGCCAGTGAATTATGGCTGAAATAGAATCATGATTTTTCCGTGAAGGATTCCTTTGACCACCTCCATTGCCCCATCGACTCGATGGAAAAACTTGAGGCCCATATCAAAACTAATGGCGGCAACATCTAAACTTGCTTGTAATCATAAAATTTAATGGTTTGCTGTTTTATAAAGATAGCAACGATTTGAACCCCCGGCACCCGCCGAACCGTCCCTTGGCGTTCCTCCTCCTCACCTTATCCTCCCCCCCTCCCCCTTCCTCCACTGCTCTCCAGCTGCCACAACAGCTTGTGAAATGACTGAAAGTGTACTAAGTAGGTGTTTATATAGCCGTTGGGATTATCACAATCACGTTGCAATAATGCCTCAACACCGGATCGAAGCGTAATCTTGGAAGCGTTTCCCACGAAGCCTAGCAATTCGAGCTCCCCGGTTCTGCTAGAGGTTGGTACGAACGGACAAAACGTTATACACACAGACAAACCAACACATTGAAGTTCTGGTTTATATAATGAACCAAATCGTTCCCCCGGCAACCTCCGAATCCTCCCTTCCCTGCGAAGCTTGGAGTTCTCCTCACCTTATCCTCCCTCTCCAGCTCCCTCTGCAGTACCTCGTGGAATGACCGGAAGTGTGCTACGTAGGTGTTTATATAGCCGTTGGTATTATCACAATCATGCCATTGCAAAACATTGATAGGCAAGCCCTGCGAGCTACCCAGATTTGTTAGCGGCTGTTTATTCCATTAGCTGCCTTATCACTCACTTCATTTTGCGGACGGACGGTCAGACAAACTTACATACACACAACAAACCGACAAACCAAGCTCATTAAATAGATGGATAAGTGTTCCTCAATGGAAAACTTTGCTCAGCCTCACCTACATGATCCAATAGGTATTTATAGCAAATGAAATACTTGAAAAGCTCCCAAAGAAATCTTAGCCGCCGAGCCAGCGTGCCTACGGGCTGACTAGCTTTTTAGATCAACCAGAATGGTTGCGGTGAGATATGCAATAGTTCACGCCTTCTCGAAATTTTCTAAACAAAAGGGAATTCCGGAACGACCTGATAGAATCCTTCGCACCTTTGAAAAAGAAATAAGTTATTCCAGATGCGTTTTTTCATTTTTCTTCCCCATCGGTCCATCCCGTACTTCTCTTTGTCTCTACCTTCATTCTCAAGCAAAACAACCAACCAATTTGATAGCATTATGTTTCTCTAATTTAATGATCTGTTATTGACCAACACAAAGTCTTGTCTCTAACCTTGATTCATGATTTGAGGTGGATGGTGCGGAAGCGAAAAATATGAAAGTTGCTGAAACTCCAATCATCACAACACGGGTAATACGTACATGGCTAACTGGACGAAGTTTCCTTGGACTAGCTCCTTCAGAAGCTATAAGAAGTGCTGCCGGAGTAGCTAGTTCAGAGAGCTGTTGTCCCTTCTAATGAGAACTATTGATCAAAACGATCCAATTCCAGACTCAAGAAGACAGCCAGCGTGCTCCAGTAAGTTACTTGGATACATAGGACTTAAAAAGCGAATTTTCGAGTTGTTCACATAGCGGTTAAGCGCCTTTCGGTCCGCGTTTTTCGCTTCTTTTTTCGAATTTTCTTATTTACTGTGGTGAACGAAGGCTCTACACTACGTAGCGGACCTTCTCAAGTATGCAAACTTAGCGGAATCAATTACACTCAAAGCTGCACTTTCTTCAAATAAGCACTGAAGGAAAAAGCGTTTCCATTATTGACCTAGCGTGGTCAATGAGGAACGAGATTGCCATGGGGCATATAAGAAATCTCACCCAACAAAACCCATTAGATCAATCCAAACTGTTATAAACCGGTTGAAACACTTCATCACCCAATGCCCACCCCAAGACCCAAAACCCTCTACCGCACTACGAGCCTTATCGCTCGCAATGTGATACCCCACTTGTGGAAAACTAGTATTGCTCGTACAAGCAAGGAGTCCCCCACCACATCATCAACAACAACACAACTACACTACTATAGCACAACACAACGAACCCAACCACAGGGACAATCTCATCCCTAGCCGCCACACATATAACCACTCCTAACAACACAGACTTCATCAGGCCGTCCTTTTGCGCCGCAGTAAAGACCTACGCACAACCTAAGACTCCACAAGTTCCAAGACCAGACAAATTACTCCCACCACCACAGATCGCATAAACTAGACCCAATCTCACAACCACTATTCCACAGTGAACAAAGATTCACCCCAAAAAAGCCCAGCATCTCTACCAAAATCCCAAAAACAGACATCTAAACACAAAAAAAATACATAAAAGCCACTAACCAAAAACCCGCGCGACCACGGAAAATACAGAGCTCACCTCACTCCTGCCACTTTCAGCACCTAAAGAAAGCCCGCCACACACACAGAGGAGCCTGAAGCAGTCATCGAACCTGGAATCTGGACTTACCACTCACTAACTAATTTCTTTTTGACGCTACAGCAGACTTTACCCTCCGAGAATTTTCATCCTTACACAGAACCACCGACATAGAAAGGGTTGGACACCCCACCACCGCTGCCCTCGAGAACGTCCCCTACGTCCATTTGGAATGGGAGACCATTTAGAAGAACCCACACCACCTCTGCACACCATCTTCCGCTTCAATGACTACAATGTTCTTATAGCAGCGAACATCGAGCAAGCAGAACAAATGCTGGCAGATTTTTCGTCTGCGCCTGTGGATCTCTATCTCCGTGTACCCAAGTCCAGGAACTCAACGTGATAAACGGCTACACACCTATACGCTAACAAGGAAAGAAATAGCGACGACAGTATACACGTTTGATGAGCTGGAGAAGACGATAGGCTCCTCACCCAGCACTCCGATTCTGCCGACCTCCCCTCTCTTAGATCCTCTACAGGGAGGTCGCCCTCCCGCGAGTGTGCCAACTTTCAAAACGGATACAGAATTAGCGCGCCATGCAGGAACCACAGAACCACACTGAAATTTGGAACTCAACAACAACACACAACCTCGTCCCTGCCCGAGGAATAGAACTAGGAACTTTGATATCCCGATACCGTCAGATAAAAACTGACCAACACCATGGTCTGTTTCCCCAGCTGTGCCCCAACGTCCATGCAGAAACCATTTGCATAAGCTCGGCATCACCCTGACCGACTTCCTTATAGCCCCCACTGTACTCTACTAACAGGAAAGCCATACGATCATCGTCGTCAACTTCGTTATTTCGAGCTCGCCGCCTTCCCCCACATCACCACCGCTCAAGCTCCAAAACCCGTCAACGTCGAGGATCAGTAACGCTTCTTTCAGCCGAAGAATGAAGTGGCTTCACGATTGTATAAACAGTGCGGAGCACACGTCCCTTCAGACATGAACGAACGAATTACAGACTGCCGCCGGATGGCCGTACTTCCTCGGCTGCAAGCTCTTAGGATTGGTCAAAAACGTCCTTTTCGTCTTCTCGCTTCCTCCAGGAGCAAACCCCACTATACGACGCTGCACCTCAACCACAGGCACATAATAGAGATCTTACCGACGCCCATCGAGGAACTCGACGAGCGACGGACGACAGGTGATTCAGGTTGTGTAACTCCGAAAGGAGGCGTAGGCAAGCCAGTAGGGTCTACAATGCTCCTCCCAAAGTAAAGATCAAATCTGCTACGTGAGCTTCTTAGCGAAGTTGTGGACGGTAAAAAATAGCAGCAGAAACTCTATATATTATATTAATGGCGCCACTAAACTGGCCTCATTGCATCTGCGCCAAGAAGTGACCTCCTATTTGTGATTGGGACACCTATGTACCTGTAACCAAAGTTCAAGAGATTAAATTCCCATCCAAGTTAAAAGTGGGCTGGTATGTAGGTTAGCCGCAGGTTTCGTCCTCACCCAGCCGCCATACGGAACTCGAAGACAGCTCGCCCACAAAAACTACGGTATCCATTATTTACGGCGAGCTAAGGTTTGTCCGCGCTGTAGTCTGACACCTATTATCCAGTCATTTCAAAGAACGTGCCCCCAAGAGTCCGACGCAGCGAAAAACCCGACGCGAAACTCGGCAAAGGACCGCAGTCCAGCGCGTACTGTAGCGGTTGCTCATCATGTTAACACCTTGACGACAGCGCGGCAACTAGGTTTGCCGCGTTTTGCACGCCGCAATGGACATTGTGGCAACTATAGTTGCCACACCCTTTACATTCAGTTTTTTCTTGAACGCGCCATTTCTTCCCAGGTTTTTTGTGTTCATTTTTTAGGCCATACCACAACATAACCAAGAACCACGCGGCTTATAGAATGACCAAATATTCTTTAGTTTGGCAGAGGTTTTTCGGACCGGACGAAAATATCCGTTCAGTTCATTCCTCATTTTCTCTTCATTAACACGAACATGTAGATAAAAAAGAATATTAGAAGTGAGTACAAAGCTACTCGTGTGGCAAGATATGTGTTTTTACCGAAACAACCACGTCCAAAATAATTTTGAAATCACTAAAGCAAAAGTAAGTGAAACTTGCCTTTTCAATGCTGTAACACATCATTCGACCGCACTTTCACATGTGTACCTTCCAATAAGTTTGACACACCGAATATCAGTGAAAACATTTTGTCGCATCGAAGTATTGCGTATTTAAAGCTCAAAATCCACAGATTTGTTGTGAGGCGGCGGCGCTCGCAGAACCGCTCTGGTCCCACGCGGCCAAAAATGCCAAAACGCGCGATGTCGTCAACGTGTTAAATCGGAGGTTCAAGTAGTCCGTCATACGACAACGCACGCGCTGCGACTCGTCCTCCACATCTGCGTCTCTTCCTTCGCTGCGCGACGGACCTATAGGGGGACATCCAGGAGGGTACATACTTGATGCGGCAATTGTAACGGCGTTGAAGGGGCTCTCCTACATACAACATACACTGCGTCCCATAATTATACGTCCACCTAAGAATTTCCCAAAATCTCAGAAATACAGATGTTACGAAAAAAGTCTCCTATGTGACAATGTATCGCATATAAATACGCAATTGCCTATGAACATCAATTTTCTATTTGAGATCACAGGAATTTTTCCCAATAATTTTTGTGTAAAAGGCCACTCAGCCGACGTCCCAAAATTATACGTCCACCTCACGTTTATCGATTACTTTTCACTTCTGTTCCACGAAACTTTTTCATTGTGGTAACACTTCACTTCTTAAGGGAACAGCATAATAA
This sequence comes from Ostertagia ostertagi, assembly GCA_036418205.1. NCBI lineage: Eukaryota > Metazoa > Nematoda > Chromadorea > Rhabditida > Trichostrongylidae > Ostertagia > Ostertagia ostertagi. Next base: position 11,427 of record MU888096.1, read on the forward strand.
AGACTGCTGTTGGATTTTGAGAAAAGGGAAAATGTCGCAAAAACTGTTGAACAACGCAATCGCACCAGATTTGGTCCAGATTCACGCCAAGCTTGAGAATTTTTCAGAGGGTTTCACATGATATGGAGTTTAGAAGAGCTCTAAAAGTCTCTCATTACTTTTCGATGGAAACAAAGGCCGTGTTACAGAAAAAACATCCACTTTCATCCAACGGTGCTCTGTCGTCGAATCTTCTTGAGAACTTTATGCCTCAACGGACTTTTGTTTCATGCATGTAAAGGAATCCCAAGATCATTCTTGATCGGAAAATGTGAAAAGAACGGCCATTCAACTGGCAGCCAATCGTGGTCGAAAACTGGGATCTTTGCATATGAATGCACGCCCGAGCCGACTGAATGTAAGGTCGCTTCCTGAACCTCAGTCCGCGCATTTGTTGTTTCTCCTTCTCACTTACCTTCCCTGATGGCTTTTCTTCTGAAGCACTAAAAAGAAAGAAAATATTGAAAAAAAGACGACCACCACACTTATCTACACCCGGGAAGGACCCTGCTCCAGTCGGCTCGGCTGCACCTTCATGCAAAAATCAGCCCAGTTTTCGTCACGATTCCTTGCCATAAATGAACGTCTTTCACATTTTCCGATCAAGAATGATCTTGGGATTCCTTTACATGCATGAAACAAAAGTCCGTTGAGGCATAAAGTTCTCAAGAAAATTCGATGACAGAGCACCGTTGGATGAAAGTGGATGTTTTTTCTGTAACACGGCCTTTGTTTCCATCGAAAAGTAATGAGAGACTTTTAGAGCTCTTTTAAACTCCATATCATGTGAAACCCCTGAAAAAATTCTCAAGCTTGGCGTGAATCTGGACCAAATCTGGTGCGATTGCGTTGTTCAACAGTTTCTTGCGACATTTTTCCCTTTCTCAAAATCCAACAGCAGTCTTTATTATGCTGTTCCCTTAAGAAGTGAAGTGTTACCACAATGAAAAAGTTTCGTGGAACAGAAGTGAAAAGTAATTGATAAACGTGAGGTGGACGTATAATTTTGGGACGTCGGCTGAGTGGCCTT
>MU888098.1:0-16221 GCA_036418205.1 Ostertagia ostertagi
TTACGTGTACTAACTATAGAAAATACCCATATCATAGCTAACGGATGTGTTTCGAATTTTAAAAACTATCGATCAGGTTTAGGTCACGAATTGTCTGTCTACACTTATACTGTTCCATCCTTTCCTTTTATAATTCTAACATTTATTGTGATACTGTTTTTAAAATCATGCACCATAAGATGCTCGAGTGAATAGATGTGCCCGACTTCCTACAACTGAACTTGTACCGGTAACTGTTTAGTAATTGTATGTACTACTAGATGTGCCTAATTTGTTTGAAAATATCATTGTGAGACGTAAAATGCAAATGATTTCAACTACAATTATGAACTGTGTTATGAAATGATCAAGCAGACAAAAAACTGTGGAGAAAAACACGTTCTTCAGGCAGAGGCGTTCATAATCTGTGGCGCAAACACGTGTGGTTGCATGCTCCGGCTGCGAACTAGCGTTCATACCCGATTAGCTGCCTACCGCGAGGAGGTAAAGGATAAACGGACAAAAGACGGCGGCAGATGACTTTCAAACGGCTTGAAACAACAAATCTGCAAATCAGAGAGATGACCTTGCCATGTGTGTGAGGTAACATGGCAGATCGCCATGTCACCTTGATGCGAGTCTACGGACAACTTGAACTCAGTCCTTTAAACCGCCTCGATTTGATGCTCTCGCCTGCGCTCTCTCGCTTAACAGCGGCTTATGATTACTGTGATCTGACACATTCAAACTTTGCCACAATGTAATTGGCTCACCCACTCCGGAGTCCCTCCTCCCTCCAAGGCTTAGTCCTAGAGCTCACCTTCTTGCTTGGGATTTGGAGCCGAGCCAGGCGCCGTTCTCTAATCGTCTGTTCTGGCCTTTCGCGGCAGAGAACACAGGGGAGAGTTCAAGTAGTCACATAAGATGCAGCTCCAATTTCGCGCCCACTAGGAGTCTGTGTTCTGCGCTCAATACTAAGCCTGCATCGTATTCGCGGAGAGGGGCACATCAAATGGTGAGGCCCTTCACGGACACATCACCAAAGAGGCGCTTTGGTTGCAAATAGTCTCCTAAGTGCCGCCCTTGCCTCGGCCGAACAACTCGTCCGCACTATCCAACTCCTAGGTTGGATCACGTTTATCGGAATTACGATACATGCTAACATCACAGTAGCTTGCAGTACAGTGCCTAAGGTTCTACATGTAGTAAGTTTCTGTTTATTTTGTCGGAGCATGCTGTTTATCACAATGAGCAATTTTTATAAAATACATCTCATCGTCAGAATGAACATTGAATGTTGTTAGGTATACATAGAATGGAGAAGTTTTCTGAATCCTTCGAGGGCTCCGTGACTTTTTCATACTTAAAGGCGTGACCGTGGCAAGCGTGAACGAGTCGCTTGTGCTACCGCTGTAGCGGCCGCTGCGTCGAAGAAGCCTTCAAGGGGAGCGCGATTTCTGCGACACCATTACCGACTCGTCCGTCCGTTTGTCTTGGGCATGCCTTTAGGTACTAAAAAAAAGTCAAGGAACCTTCCAAGCTACCTCCCAAAATGGAAGAAAGAGTCATAAATATCCAGATAAGGAGAAAAACTAATCAGATCCTCCTTTTTTTTCAAATTAACAAAAGGACTTACATGTAGGAACATTAGCCGGTGTAGTTGCAAACTAAGTAGTAAGGATATATCGCGACACCAGAAAAATCGTGATCCAAACACGTACTAGTAGCCAAACAGCTGGTCCAAGCAGCAAAAAAGAATGCGGTGCACAATCAAATGAGGAATAATCGAAATGTTTGAGGGGAACAGCCTGAAAAGAGGAGATTTTGAGCCGCTTACTTTTGGCGAAAGGCCTGCATGTTAACCATGTAATGTTATTTCAATGAGAAATTGAGACAGCCCAAGGAAGGGTGGGGGGGGGCACTCTATGCTATCTTATCCGTAGTACTAGAGAGCAGTTCTTTGGGCTATCGAACACTACGGATAAGATAAGTGAACGACTCATTTCGAGCGTACTTTTGATAAGGACCGGTGGATGTCCTACATTCCACACTACCTGCCCACATGCTATCCACTTTTCTGCACAGGTCATCCCTCGAGCTCTTCTTAAAAAAACTACACAAACACTTGAAGGTTCCCTTCAGTGGTAGTAGTGCAAGCTCCACTCTCCAGGCGGAAATGTCAAAGCATCTCAGCGTTTCTTGCACATTAAACCGATACTTATCCAAAGTATCCTACTATATATAATTCGCTAAGTATGTCTGTGCGTGTGTGTGTGGTCTGTGTGTGTTTGTCACGAAATTCATAGCGCGCGTACCAGCAGTCGTTGGAGTTGATTTCAGGATATGATATAGGGGGTGGGACGGGAACATATTTGGTGGGGGACAGAAAGTGATAACTACTGATAAGATTGATAAGGGGCGTTAGAACGCGGAAGTCACGAAATGCATGGCGCGCGACCCAGTAGCATTGAGGCGTTGTTTTCCGAATATGATATAGGGGGTGGGACGGGAACATATTTGATGGGGACCAGAAAGTGATAACAGCTGATAGGGGCTGATAAGAAGCGTTGGAAGGAAAATGTCACGAAATTGACAGCGCAAGGCCCAGCAGCATTGAGGCGTTGTTTTGCAGATATGATATAGGGGGTGGGACGGGAACATATTTGATGGGGACCAGAAAGTGATAACAGCTGATAGGGGCTGATAAGGAGCGTTGGAAGGCAAATGTCACTGAAGTTCTTATCCAGATGTGGGATAAGAAACATCTCATTTCTTCGCAATGCAGTCGCGACCCATTCCACCGCTAAACTGCCCGAGCTTTTAAATGGTCGGCGTCTGTAAAAATACGATAACACTGGTAATCCATCTCATCGTAGGCATAGGAGACATTCAAGCGCTACTCATCCCAAACATCCAGGCATTGTATGTTATACGCTGAAATGCTAATAATAATAATAATAATAATAATAATAATAATAATAATAATAATAATAATAATAATAATAATAATAATAATAATAATAATAATAATAATAATAATAATAATAATAATAATAATAATAATAATAATAATAATAATAATAATAATAATAATAATAATAATAATAATAATAATAATAATAATAATAATAATAATAATAATAATAATAATAATAACCAGTTTGGCTGCGCACGCATTCGCGTGCATGAGACGGGGCTGCAGCGGTAAAATCGGGCCCATCAGTATTTTTGTCTTGATTTTAGCTTTCTGCTCGGTACATCTTACTTACGCCGCAAACTCCGCCCACATCCGGGTGTGCCACGCCCAGCGTTCACATTCAACCTCTACTCCTACTTTCACCTCTGGCGTATTTTTTTCAGGTCTCTAAGTCATCTCGGAGCCGAATTATGAGGTCTTGTAAATGGCGTTATGAGTCACGAATTTCTGAGGCAGACCCCGCCCACTTTGGTGCATGGTTAGCCCAACAATGGCATTCAACCCTACTCCATACCTCAAATACTTATGCACATTCCCCGGTCGCCGGAACTTCTAGGAACCGAGTTATGAGAGCGGTGGCAAACTCCGCCCACATCCGGGTGTGCCACGCCCAGCGTTCACATTCAACCTCTACTCCTACTTTCACCTCAGGCATATTTTTTTCAGGTCTCTAAGTCATCTCGGAGCCGAATTATGAGGTCTTGTAAATGGCGTTATGAGTCACGAATTTCTGAGGCAGACCCCGCCCACTTTGGTGCATGGTTAGCCCAACAATGGCATTCAACCCTACTCCATACCTCAATACTTATGCACATTTTCCCCGGTCGCCGGAACTTCTAGGAACCGAGTTATGAGAGCGGTGGCAAACTCCGCCCACATCCGGGTGTGCCACGCCCAGCGTTCACATTCAACCTCTACTCCTACTTTCACCTCAGGCATATTTTTTTTCAGGTCTCTAAGTCATCTCGGAGCCGAATTATGAGGTCTTGTAAATGGCGTTATGAGTCACGAATTTCTGAGGCAGACCCCGCCCACTTTGGTGCATGGTTAGCCCAACAATGGCATTCAACCCTACTCCATACCTCAATACTTATGCACATTTTCCCCGGTCGCCGGAACTTCTAGGAACCGAGTTATGAGAGCGGTGGCAAACTCCGCCCACATCCGGGTGTGCCACGCCCAGCGTTCACATTCAACCTCTACTCCTACTTTCACCTCAGGCATATTTTTTTCAGGTCTCTAAGTCATCTCGGAGCCGAATTATGAGGTCTTGTAAATGGCGTTATGAGTCACGAATTTCTGAGGCAGACCCCGCCCACTTTGGTGCATGGTTAGCCCAACAATGGCATTCAACCCTACTCCATACCTCAATACTTATGCACATTTTCCCCGGTCGCCGGAACTTCTAGGAACCGAGTTATGAGAGCGGTGGCAAACTCCGCCCACATCCGGGTGTGCCACGCCCAGCGTTCACATTCAACCTCTACTCCTACTTTCACCTCAGGCATTTTTTTTCAGGTCTCTAAGTCATCTCGGAGCCGAATTATGAGGTCTTGTAAATGGCGTTATGAGTCACGAATTTCTGAGGCAGACCCCGCCCACTTTGGTGCATGGTTAGCCCAACAATGGCATTCAACCCTACTCCATACCTCAATACTTATGCACATTTTCCCCGGTCGCCGGAACTTCTAGGAACCGAGTTATGAGAGCGGTGGCAAACTCCGCCCACATCCGGGTGTGCCACGCCCAGCGTTCACATTCAACCTCTACTCCTACTTTCACCTCAGGCATATTTTTTTCAGGTCTCTAAGTCATCTCGGAGCCGAATTATGAGGTCTTGTAAATGGCGTTATGAGTCACGAATTTCTGAGGCAGACCCCGCCCACTTTGGTGCATGGTTAGCCCAACAATGGCATTCAACCCTACTCCATACCTCAATACTTATGCACATTTTCCCCGGTCGCCGGAACTTCTAGGAACCGAGTTATGAGAGCGGTGGCAAACTCCGCCCACATCCGGGTGTGCCACGCCCAGCGTTCACATTCAACCTCTACTCCTACTTTCACCTCAGGCATATTTTTTTCAGGTCTCTAAGTCATCTCGGAGCCGAATTATGAGGTCTTGTAAATGGCGTTATGAGTCACGAATTTCTGAGGCAGACCCCGCCCACTTTGGTGCATGGTTAGCCCAACAATGGCATTCAACCCTACTCCATACCTCAATACTTATGCACATTTTCCCCGGTCGCCGGAACTTCTAGGAACCGAGTTATGAGAGCGGTGGCAAACTCCGCCCACATCCGGGTGTGCCACGCCCAGCGTTCACATTCAACCTCTACTCCTACTTTCACCTCAGGCATATTTTTTTCAGGTCTCTAAGTCATCTCGGAGCCGAATTATGAGGTCTTGTAAATGGCGTTATGAGTCACGAATTTCTGAGGCAGACCCCGCCCACTTTGGTGCATGGTTAGCCCAACAATGGCATTCAACCCTACTCCATACCTCAATACTTATGCACATTTTCCCCGGTCGCCGGAACTTCTAGGAACCGAGTTATGAGAGCGGTGGCAAACTCCGCCCACATCCGGGTGTGCCACGCCCAGCGTTCACATTCAACCTCTACTCCTACTTTCACCTCAGGCATATTTTTTTCAGGTCTCTAAGTCATCTCGGAGCCGAATTATGAGGTCTTGTAAATGGCGTTATGAGTCACGAATTTCTGAGGCAGACCCCGCCCACTTTGGTGCATGGTTAGCCCAACAATGGCATTCAACCCTACTCCATACCTCAATACTTATGCACATTTTCCCCGGTCGCCGGAACTTCTAGGAACCGAGTTATGAGAGCGGTGGCAAACTCCGCCCACATCCGGGTGTGCCACGCCCAGCGTTCACATTCAACCTCTACTCCTACTTTCACCTCAGGCATATTTTTTTCAGGTCTCTAAGTCATCTCGGAGCCGAATTATGAGGTCTTGTAAATGGCGTTATGAGTCACGAATTTCTGAGGCAGACCCCGCCCACTTTGGTGCATGGTTAGCCCAACAATGGCATTCAACCCTACTCCATACCTCAATACTTATGCACATTTTCCCCGGTCGCCGGAACTTCTAGGAACCGAGTTATGAGAGCGGTGGCAAACTCCGCCCACATCCGGGTGTGCCACGCCCAGCGTTCACATTCAACCTCTACTCCTACTTTCACCTCTGGCGTATTTTTTTCAGGTCTCTAAGTCATCTCGGAGCCGAATTATGAGGTCTTGTAGGGGACGAAATCGAGCTACGTATCTTTGTGGCAAACCCCGCCCACTTTGGTGCGTGGGTCGCCCACTGATATCAGTCGGCTATCATCTCTTCCCCAACCTTTTTCTACTTTTCTCCCATCTCTGGAACTTATTGGAACCGAGTTATGAAGTACCGTGGCAAACCCCGCCCACTTTGGTGCATGCTCCGCCCGCCAACAACGGTTGACCCCTTTCCCTCTGCCAACCCTCATACGCTTTTTTCCCGGACTCCGGGACTCCTAGGAACCGAGTTATAAGCCTAATTGCAAACTCCGCCCACTTTGATGTAAGCCACGCCCATTCCCTGACATTTAGCTTCCCCTCCCCTCCTGACCTCTATCCGTTGTTTTCCGGTCTCTAAGTCATCTCGGAGCCGATTTATGAGCTCTTGTAGAAAATGCTGTCCGCTTCACGACACGCTCCGCCCATTGTGGGCGGGCCTCCGTTCACATCATGCGTGGTGGAAATACCTTAGGCATTGCTCCCCTGCACTAATTTCGTTCCTGGTCTGTAGGCTTCCTCTTAACCGAGTTATGAATATTTTCACTGAGCACCCATTTTCTAGAGAACGCCCCGCCCACCGAGGGTGGGTCTCCTCAGTTCGATCTGGCTTACCAACCCACACCTATGCCCACTTTTGTCCCGGTCTCGAGGCTGTTTTGTGACTGAATTTGAAATCAACCGATGCACGCCACGCCCACTGTGGGCGGGGCTCCGCTTGGCTGATGTGTGTTTTTTACTTCTAGGGATATGGTATACCCATCCCAAACTTGACCTGGACCCTGTAGGTTGTTGTTCGCTTGATACCGAATTTCGTGACAGACGGACAGACAGACATAGCGCATTATATATAGTAGGGATAAAATAACAATAATAATAATAATAATAATAATAATAATAATAATAAAATAATAATAATAATAATAATAATAATAATAATAATAATAATAATAATAATAATAATAATAATAATAATAATAATAATAATAATAATAATAATAATAATAATAATAATAATAATAATAATAATAATAATAATAATAATAATAATAATAATAATAATAATAATAATAATAATAATAATAATAATAATAATAATAATAATAATAATAATAATAATAATAATAATAATAATAATAATAATAATAATAATAATAATAATAATAATAATAATAATAATAATAATAATAATAATAATAATAATAATAATAAATAATAATAATAATAATAATAATAATAATAATAATAATAATAATAATAATAATAATAATAATAATAATAATAATAATAATAATAATAATAATAATAATAATAAATAATAATAATAATAATAATAATAATAATAATAATAATAATAATAATAATAATAAGCAGCCCAGGAAATCGTATTCAGTTATCCAAAGGTCATTCGGCTGGACTCAGAAAAATGATTGATGTTTCGGTATTGTCAAACTGTGAGACATTACGGCCTTATCATCCGATTTCCTTTATACCATAAGTCAAGTTCATTGAAAGTTGAGATGCGCGCGTAGCGGGCGGAGCAAAACTGGACCTTAAAATGAGTCGATTACGTGTCAATAAGCGCATCTCCTTCTTTAAGCATCAGAGAAACATGGGGTGCTCACCCCCCCCCAACAAGATTTTCCCGCCATCGCATGCTTTCCAATTACACTGCCAGCTGTATTGAGGATTTGCGCCCATGTCTGAGTGATGTCAAAAGGGGGTCCTGTGCACAGATCATACGCCCAAACGTTATCAATCGAAGCACCACCAACGCTGCCCTGGCCATAAGCAGAATGCATCATCGAGAAACATGCGTCGTACTTTATTTGCCATATGAGACGTCACTGGTCGTCGACTTAATTACCTGCGTGCTCTAGGTCATTCGAGAAAAAGTTCGTCGACATCAATTCATACTAGACCCATGACAATTGGATCCTGAAAAACTTTCTTTATCAGCATCATGCAACTAAAAAATATATTGCTCTTGCGCTCTAAACGAAACTTAACAACACAATAGGTTCTCGTTAACATCTCATTTTCGCCTAAATCCCACTTGGTACAAAATTAAAAACGAATAGTAAATTTGACAATCGAGAAATAACAACTGATCGAATTCGAATAAGATCCTCTAAGTGCCTAAAGGCTGACTAATTTCTTCGGTAATGGTGCTTTCCGACGGATCGGTTTAGCAAAAGCATCGAGCCGCTTCCATGGCTTTCTGCTCATCTTGTTCACGTTTCTGAAATTTTAAATCGTGGTGGTGTAGGAAGATTTCAATTCTCTCAATAAGCTTCCATAATACGACAATAATGTATAATGTCGCGTAGTGAAGAAATTTCCATTGAGTAGTTCATACAAACACATGCATCCTGATCTCACTTCCACAAGTCCAATCATTGTATTAGGTTGTCTCATAAATAGTGTCGCTTTTTTTCAACCAAAAAATTTTCATCTAAATCCCATGCTTTTACATCGAGTCATATACCATTCGAAAGAGAATTGTCTGCTCTACAAGATATCGTGTTCTTCTTCCATCTATGTTCCATGGTTTTCAAATTTTAGGCCTGCGAAATGGGAGGTCCAGCCGACAAAAATTGACCAAACCGACAACTATCTCTAACTTATAACTTCCTGGAGAAATAAGTTAATACTGTACGCTCGTAACTTACTCATGACCTCTTCTGAAACATTTCGCCCCTAGGTTGCCGAAAAAGGTTTGCCCTGTTTCTTTTCGAATTGGCCGACCGATAAGCATGGCAATTTTCAAATTGAAATTCTTCCTCTGAAACGCTATTGTTTTATATCAATTGGTAGTATCTTTCGTGAGCACTTCTTCTGCTCTATTCGGTCATTTGTTCTGTTTTAATGTTTGTTAGGAAATAGCTCGAATTTTAGGTGTTTAGGAATAAGAAAAAAATCCACGAAAGTGACTGCATTTCTTTGAAAAAAATTATTCCTGAGAAGATGAGAAAATCAACCAGGCGTACATTCTAACTTAGTCATGACTTGTTCTTTAAATTCTACTAGTTTTTCAATGTCTCGGCTATAAAAAAATTTTTTTTGTTCGGACCTCGCCTCCAGGTAAGTGGTGCTCCGACAGTGCAGTGGCGTCCGAGTTCTGGTTGAGAAAACCAGTCTGCAAATGGAATGACGCGACTTGTTGGGAACCTAATAGTGCAATGTTTAGAAGAGGTCATGCATAATTAGAAGGTAGAGTATTGATTGATTTCTTCTAAGGGAATATAAAGTTAGAGATAGTTGTCGGTTTGGTCAATTTTTGTCGGCTGGACCTCCCATTTCGCAGGCCTTGAAATTTGAAAACCATGGAACATAGATGGAAGAGAACATACAATCTTGTAGAGCAGACAATTCTCTTTCGAATGGTATATAACTCGCTGTAAAAGCATGGGGATTTAGGTGAAAATTTTTCGGTTAAAAAAAGCGACACTATTTATGAGACAACCTAATATTTTGCAGCACGACTGCTGCTGTGTGCTGTGCATGCCCTACTATTTCAACAAAAACCATGAACAATCCATATTGCTTACAGTCTTCCTTTGTCGCGCATTCTCTCGTAATCGGGCGGCTTTGATTCGGCGATGCCAATCCTTGTATGACATCAATTCTTCATCCCTCATTTTTTCCCGCTCGTAAGCTCGTTCTTGGAATAAGTGATCCTCTTCAAGCTGGTGGTCCGTAACGCGACTGCGTTCACTTTTATTTGATTCGCTTCGAGACTCTGAAATTCACGACATGTAGCTTGCACTACTACCACTGAAGGAACCTTCAAGTGTTTGTGTCGTTTTTTTTTAAGAAGAAAAAACATGGAAATCAGTAAATGAACGAGAAAGCGCCAAGGCGCACCTGTGATCGATGATTTGTCAACCACAACCTACAAAGATACCTTAATAGGTACCACATTTGTCTGGGAGGATAAAAAAACACTGACTTGTACATCGGCTGGCCCCCGCAAGTCATTGTATAGGCCACATCGCATTCAAACGCCACTACGAATGTACAAATGGAAGTAGAATGCGTGCCGCATCCCAAAAAGGGATTGATCAACGGCAAACGCTTTATCCTTTATGCTGTTTTCTTTACGTTTTTTTTTTATGTTTTTTTTTTTTTTTTTCCTTCCTGGGGTCGGAATGCCGGCTGGCGCCGGGCATTCCTCCCATCGGCACACGCCATATAGCGCACATCGGTTCAGATCACCTCCCCCCCACCCCGGTTTGTGTTGGTTTTTTTTACCGCGTACTCATCACCAAATTCATAGCGTGCCACCTTCGTCAGTTCTTGGGGCGATGGACTCCTTTATTATTTGAGTATGTGAGTTTCACAATTTAGGCATGTAGAGTTAAGCTCTCTCACGACGTTATCTTGCCATCATTCCCCATTAGAAACAATATTTGTTTCCTACGGATGTGGAATGATGGCAAGATAACGTCGTGAGAGAGCTTAACTCTACATGCCTAAATTGTATGGAACTCATATACTCAACTAATAAAGGAGTCTATCGCCCAAGAATTGACGAAGGTGGCACGCTATGAATTTGGTGAAGTACGCGGTAAAAAAAGGAGCCAACACAAACCGGGGTGGGGAAGGTGATCTGAACCGATGTGCGCTATATGGCGCCAGCCGGGCATTCCGACCCCAGGAAGGAGCAGAGCCCGGCGTAGCCGGGCGATGCGACTGGTTTTGAAAACAAATCACGAAATTTCTGTTGAAAGCCCCAATTTTGATCCGCGCTACGCACACCGATAACGGGTGAGTTTCCTTCCTCGCTGGAGTCTAACTACTCCTTCACCTACTTGAAACCTCTCACAAACAAATCATAAAGTTTCTGAGAAAACTCCGCCACTTGGTACTACGCCCAACATCAACATTTAGCCTTCCCTCTCACTCTTACTTCTCTACGCTCTCCTCTTTTTATGAGACCTCTCCGGTTCGGAGATTGGCGGCAAAATCGCCCACTTTCGGCGGTTCAGGCGCACCGATATCCGTACCCTCCCTTCCTTTGCTAGGATACTACTACCTCTTTACCGGTTTCTGAGACTTATCGGAACCCAAATTATAAAATAAAATTCCTGGCAAACTCCGCGCACTTCAGTAGGCGCCACACCCACCATCGAACATGAAGCTTCCCCCCTCCCCCATCTCTGGCCTTTATCCATTTGCCTTTCACTTATGGGGCTTCTCCGAATTTCTATGTTTCGCCGCGATCTCACCCACTTCCAGCGCTTCAGCGCACCGACATCGGGTAATCGTACCGGGTTCTGGAAAAATTTCCTGGCAAACTCCGCGCACTTCAGTGCGCGCCACGCTTGCCATCATTCAATTTCCTCCTTACTCTAACCTCTACCTACTTTTTCCCTCTTTCTGGGACCTCCCGGGCGAGCTGACTTCTCAGAACCGAACGATTATCTGGGTGGCAACTTTGGAGCCCACTTTGGTGCACAGTTTCACGCTCGTCGCGAAATTGAACCTCCCCTTCCTATTCAGCATCCATCCACTTCTTTCCACTCTTTCTGGGACTTTTCTAAACCTCTTATGAGGTATTTACACAGCCCAGTCTAGAACGTTCCGCAACCTATGGGCGAGCTTCGGCCAAAGTTAGGTGTTCTGGAAACAGCTTGGGTATTGACCGATTTTCCTGCTGTAGGTTTTCTTTTTAGTTATTATGAGGGGACGCTTCGCCCACCACTATCAAATCTCCCTGGTTCGACATGATAGCTTAGTGCGCACCTTTACCCACTTTTTTCTTGTCTTTGGGTTGCTCTGCGACCGAATTAATATATGCTGTTAGCCCTTCCTGATTCTTCGCTCGTGCCCCGCCCTAGTGAGGCAAAGCTCCGCCTGTAACGGCACTCCCACAGCAATCGAGTATTTCGCTGATCGATATTCTGATGGGCATGGCTCTGCACTGCTAATTCCTATTTGCACATTCACTGGCAACCTCAGATCAAGGAACCTGATTCGCTCTGCTCGATTCGAAGCCCTCTGCGCAAAAACCGATATTTTCAATCGATATCGATCGATAGCACGTGATCCGGGTGGAATACCAACCTTTACCACAGCCCCCAATCTATACTGTAATTTCCAACCTCATTCGAGCCCTTTACGCGAAAATCGATATTTCCAACAGAAAATTTTGGCGCATGCCCCGCCCATCGGGTCGGCCCCGCCCACTACCGTATCCTTTTAGGCAACCGTACACGACCTAAGGACAATCTCCTACCCATCCGGGCCCATGTCCCAAGTAATTTCATGGGTCTACGTAGCGAGTGAGCCTAGTGGTTACAAACAGACAGACAGACAGACAAACATCCTTACTGCTTTATATATAGAGGGATAGCAGGTGGCCCTGTAAAAATTCTTTTTTTCCGTGACAGCACCCAATCAATACTGTGACCCAACCTCATTCGAGCCCTCTGCGCAAAAACCGATATTTTCAATCGATATCGATCGATAGCACGTGACCGGGTGGAATACCAACCTTTACCACAGCCCCCAATCTATACTGCAATTTCCAACCTCATTCGAGCCCTTTACGCGAAAATCGATATTTCCAACAGAAATTTTGGCGCAAGCCCCGCCCATCGGGTCGGCCCCGCCCACTACCGTATCCTTTTAGGCAACCGTACACGACCTAAGGACAACTCCTACCCATCCGGGCCCATGTCCCAAGTAATTTCATGGGTCTACGTAGCGAGTGAGCCTAGTGGTTACAAACAGACAGACAGACAGACAAACATCCTTACTGCTTTATATATAGAAACCCGAGGCGATCGTTTAAGCTGTGACATGCATTATTTTCTTCTCGGCACCTCATCCTACGCAGGGAAACTATCTATATTATAAGACAAGACACGTAAGACAGTAACGACCCTACCTTCACGAACAAACTTATGTTCACTGCGCTCAGGACCACCACCAGCAAAAACATTACGATTCTTCCGTTTGCACTTGTACAAACGGAAGCATACCGTGGACGGGGAGACTGCACGGTACGTAAGCTAGGCTCATTTCTACCCGAGTTCTTGCTCTTTCTTGCTCAATCCTAGGAGAGCCCTCTTATCTTGCGCGTCAGATAGATTATATAATTGGGCTCAGATAGGTTTGGCAAATCGCTGCATATTTGGGTTCCAGGGCCCAGCCCCTACGAGCCAAGCGATTGTGGGGCATGGGTGTCGATTATTCGCGTGTTAAGCAATGCTTATTTCCGTAGGAACCATATCAAAGTGTGCTGGATTGTGAATCTGCAATCGTACAGAATAAGGCTCACGCCATTTCCACGCAAAATCCCTGTAATTGGGACAAGAGGCGGATGTCTAGCTTTATTACGTAGACCTTTGGGCCTGCGGAGTAGGAGGTAGCAATCGATGAAGAGTTCTCACATAGCTCTAAAACCAGTTGTCTTTGGGAGTCAACAATGATGCACCCTCCACTTGGTCGCGACCTCTTCTGAATAAACTTTTATTATTCTTTCCAGAATGTCGTGTCATCCCCTCTATGAATTTCGTTTTCTGCCAGAACTCGATGGTTAAGCACCATCAAAAGTCGTGGAAAATTGAAAACATGTCGTGGCTAAAAGTGCATGCCTGATTGATTTGGTCATTTCATAGGGGATTTTTTTTTTGAAAAGCAATGCGGTCCTTCTTGTGGACTGGACGCGTCATCGGCCAATGTCAGACTTTGCGACTGGCGCGATTTTGCGCACATGATGGGGGCGATTGATGGCTCGGGCCGTGTGTAGCCATTTGGCCGAGCGATTAATCGATTTTTGCCCCGCGCTTTTATCCCCCTTGTCCCCCTTTTTTTCGGATTCAAAAAACCCCCTACAGTAGGGAGGATGTCGCATCACAAACGGCTGATAGTCCCTTTTTCCTATTAACCAGATTAGATTGTAGAACCGGGAAGATCAAACCACAAATTTGTATTACATACTCCCATCAGCAGACATTGATCATTCCAAACAGTGCATGAGACTCTCTCGGGTATCGACCGAAGGGGGCGTGACTAAATCGGCCCGAAGCGATTGATGATTTCCAGCATTTGTGTAAAATCGTTCCAGTCGCAAAGTCCGACGTCGGCCATCTAGGCCTGAAATTCGACTTAATTCATAACAAAAAAGTAAAACGAAATGGGCGCTCATCCGGTAAGGGGATTGTGATGCAATGTCAAGTTACTGCCCTCACACGCATCGCTCTAGACTTCCCACACCCTCTGGCTCACGGTGGCACGTACTTCGGGAAGCCCGTGAGCCAGGGGAGTGCAGGCAGTCTAGGGGGGGGGGTGGAGGGTGAGGGCAGCCACTTGATGCCCCCCTTATGTATGAGCGTTCAAAATATATAAACTAATAGAGCCTAAAAGAAGGCTGACAATCTAATGCTTAACGCTTATAACAAGTGGGTTTAGAGAAAATTATCCTCGCAAACTCGATGCTTGGCGGTCAAAGCAAAAAAAAAAAACTAATTCGAAAAGGAAAACTACAAGTTTTTTCGACAATCAATTACCGAAATGTTTAGAAGAGGTCGTGACAAGCAGAGGATAAACTATTGCTCGACTTCTTCCGGAGGAAATTTAGAAGCAGTTCTCGGCTAATTTTCGTCAACTGGACCTACAGTGGTAGGCCTAAAGCTCGGCGTATTTGCAAAGAATGTGAAAGTGGAACAGACCGTTTGTAAAGCAAAAACATCCTTTCCAGAATGTACATGATTTGAAAAAATATAGAATTTCAGACAGCGTTTGAAGTTGGCGATCGTACATTGGATTGGGCCATGATGAACACATTGACGGCAACGTGACGCGGGAACGCGTCCCAATTTGCACACCACGTCGGACGTTGTGATGCGGTAGCACTTCCTACTTGAGCAATCCCTTTTCCTCGCGCTTGCGCTACTTATTCCAATCCCAATCATACTATTGCATAACTGCCAACGATATGGTTTGTCCCATTGTCTTTGCTTCAGTTTAGCAGAGGTTTTCTAGGTGCTACGAAATTGGCAGCTTGTTACAACTTCCGTTCCTTTTTTCCCCTCATGACCATGTAATCAAAGAAGAGTAATAGAAGCAAACACCAATCCATGCTGGAAAAAATAGATGTTTTTGGCACAGCTACGTCAAAGATTTTTTGGCGTCCATCACAGAGAAAAAACGTAGAATCTGCTTTCAAGAACACGACATTCTTTTTATTACCACTACGCCTCCCATTAACTTTTACGCATTCAATTGTTGCTGGAATGGTCTTGAGCCAATCGTGTTTTGCACAGTTACCATTCAAAATTCGAGGATATGAGGCAAGGCGGCCGCACTCGCAGAATCGCTCATGTCCCACGTGGCCAAAAAAGCCGAAACGCGCACTGTCGTCAACGGTTAAATAAGAAAGCATACAGTCGATA
Source organism: Ostertagia ostertagi (assembly GCA_036418205.1). Taxonomy (NCBI): domain Eukaryota; kingdom Metazoa; phylum Nematoda; class Chromadorea; order Rhabditida; family Trichostrongylidae; genus Ostertagia; species Ostertagia ostertagi. Next base: position 15,642 of record MU888098.1, read on the forward strand.
TCCGTGAGTTGGGGTAGGTGTGGCACCGGAAGTGACGTGCACTTGATAGAAGTGCGTGGATAAGCTGTTGCCAGCATGCTTTGCTGATATCCAGCGATGTATGTTGGAAGCAGCTTATCCACATAGCTTTTATCAAGTGCACGTCATTTCCGGTGACACACCTACCCCAACTTTCGGATATCGAGTATATATGTCTTCGTATAGGTGATTAGACGAGTAAAAGAGGATCTACGTATGCAAGCAATTAAGCGAGTGGGAGGGTAGGTGTGCGGGTTTATGCACTAAAGATGTTTGGGTGTTCAGTGGACTGATTGTTTGTGACCCTTAATTGAGGTGGTAAACTTACTGTATTATAACTTCAGTCCGGTACCATTCGTACCTAGTAAGTAGCTGCCCTCACCCCCCACCCCCTAGACTGCCTTCACACCCCCTGGCTCACGGGGTCCCGTACATCGAGAAACCTGTGCGCCAGGGGGAGTGTAGGCAGTCTAGGGGGTGGGGGGTGAGGGCAGCTACTTACTAGGTACGAATGGTACCGGACTGAAGTTATAATACAGTGACATCAAAGCGTTAATAACTT
>MU888102.1:0-28104 GCA_036418205.1 Ostertagia ostertagi
CTTCCCCAGCAAGGCTTAGCCCTAGAGCTCCCACCTTCTTCCTTGGGATTTGGAGCCGAGCCATGCACTGTTCGCTATTCGCCTGTGCTCTAGCTATTTACAGCAGGACCATGGAAGGTAACCCATAAACCGTTTGAAACAATGTACACGGTTGCACCAAAGAAATACTGGGTGCCGGAAAGAGAGGCTAGACGACAAGTGGACGAGTGGATGAGACACCAGAGAAGCGCAGATGCCACTCCTGGCAATTTCAAGACAGTCGCGAATGAAGGGTAGGGTCGCGGTTGCAGGCAGGGTGAAAATCGTGCCGAGGACGTGGTCGCAGAAGTACGACCCCCCCCTGAAATCGAGGTCTTGGCACGACCCCCTAAAACAGAGCATACGCAAAATCACAACAGCCGAGTGTATCGATCAACGGCCGATTCAACGGCAGCTGCGGCGCGATTGGGTCAGATTTGCTGAAATCCCGAAAAAAACCGTCGAAATCTACACCCTCGATGAAAAGGTTCCATTCCTCCATTTCCCAACCTTTTGAACAGCACGCGGTAGGGTTAGATAGAGCTAGATTTGCTACTATCAGGCAGTATTGGAATTGCTATGAAAGCCTTCCATTCGAAGAGATATAGTCTCTCAAAATCCGTCGAGGGAACGTCGAGGATGCTGAAATTTTCATGCGAGTTTTTGCCACTTAAAAGCAATATCTCTCTAATTTCGCAAGATTTTGAAAAAAGTCTGTTTAGATTCTTCCCAAACTTCTTAATTGAGAAGATGTCTGCGTCGAGGGTACTCTAAAAAGCCGCTCCCTTCTTCACCATTGCAAGTGTAATTCGTTGGCAACGCTCGAAATGTGTCTAGAATACATTCTTCCAACATAAGCAATAAGAAAAGGGGCAATCGTCATCATCCGATTTTGTCTGGGTATAGGCCATCACTCGAAGTTGCAGAATCGATTGAAAGGTGTTATATGATCATGACCAGTTGACAGAAGCTGCATTGTAGTAAACACATTTCGTAACTCCTATAGCCTGAAGAACAGCTTCATTTGCCCAGGGCCCTTCACGGTTGTCGTTTTTTGCGACAGCGTCCCTAACAACAGTGTCATTCTCACCGAGGTATTTATTTATTGCATGTGCTTTAGGCACATGAGAGAATACAACTTATCCAGCGGAAAAAATCAAAAACAGGTACCTAATACTGAAAAGAGCCTCCAAGGCAATAAAAGAAACGACAAACAAAAAAAAAAGGAAAAAAGAGGGTGATTCTCCACGTCATAAGGCCTCAACATGTCTCATTTCAGGTAACGCCGCAAGATAATTCTGAATTGAGCTAGTACTTCTAGGCAGAACAATTTTTTAGACAATTATGAACTCGGTAGCTGCTCTTGACGCGAAGAACTTGGCCCTAATATTCGTCCTAGGTCGTGCAACAAAAGCTTATCTTTCTCCCTCTTGTATTGGTGTCTCGAATGTAAAGAAAGTCTTGAAATTTGATATCTATTTTCCCTGTGAGCATCTTAAAAACGAAGATTAGATCGAACATCTTCCTCCTGTATGAAAGAGAGTCGATACCTAGCATTTTATTTCTGATAATTCCCTGGGTATCGCTTATTTTGGGCGGAAGTGGTGTAGTGACAAGTGGCGCGCTCACCACGCGAGCGGTCCGGGATCAAATCCTGGGTCGTGAGTCGCCCGGGCCAACCAAGCCTTCCATCCCTCCGGGGTCGGTTAATTGGTACCAGACTTGTCTGGGAGGATAAAAAACAAACTGACTTGACATCGGCTGGCCCCCGCAAGTCATTGTATAGGCCACATCGCATTCAAATGCCACTGCGAATGTACAAATGGAAGTAGAATGCGTGCCGCATCCCAAAAGGGATTGATCAACGGCAAATGCTTTATCCTTTATCCTTTATCGCTTTATAATTGAATAAAGAGCTCGAGTAAGATTTTCGGGTAAAACTGTTCTGCACGGATTCAATTTTCCTAATGTTGCTTTTAGAATGCGGAAAGAAGACACTAGTTCCGTACTCTAAAATGGGACGTACATATGTTTTGTAGGCTTGAGAAGAATGCATGGGTCTCTAGTGAACAACTCCTCATGAGTAAAAAGCCTCCGCCTTCCTGCTTTGCTTCTAGTGTAAGTGCTTAGGCGGAATGCGGTGTAGTGACACAGTGGCGCGCTCAAACGCGAAGCCGGTCGGCGGAATCAAATCCTGAGGTCGTGAAGTCGCCAACGCAACCAGGACTTCCTCCATCGGGAAGTTATTACGTGTCTGGGAGGATAAAAACACACTGACTTGACATCGGCTGGCCCCGCAAGTCATTGTATAGGCCACATCGCATTCAAACGCCACTGAATGTACAAATGGAAGTAGAATGCGTGCCGCATCCCAAAAAGGGATTGATCAACGGCAAATGCTTTATCCTTTATTATGCCTTGCTTTATCGTAATATGCACGAGGCTTGATGCGAAAAAGCTTATAATTTTTGTCAACAACAATACCCTTACGGGTCTTTAACTTCATCAGCAGATATTGACGATGAGCTCTTGCCTTGATATAGACGGAAATTAATTCATCTACGGTCGTCAGAGTGAAGCATCACGAAAATTTCTCATTCGCCAGAGGGAAACCCAACTTGTACGACGACCACGTGCGCTTAACACACATCGATTGCCTGTTGTATTTTAGTGGAGTCATCTAGGGTTGAGACTGCCCTGTAGATTTTCAAATCAAATCAGGTATCAAGGGAGGAGAAGCGGGCGGGAGATGGGGGAGGTGCCTTGGCCGTGTTCCTTGCGGGAATGCACTCCCACCTTCATTTTCGTACTGCTTTGAAATACATGCTTCATAAGAGCAAGAAGGAATGGAACGGGACTGACTTACAAAGAAAATATTTTATATTATGCTTTCTCATCATATGCTTGTTTTTGCTGCGCTACACCTCTTCGCCATCTGCACCACTGCATCCAGTTGAATGATACGACCCGAGGAATACGACCCTCGACAGCCTGACAGACGGACCATTGTGAGAATATCCATCGACCTATAATACCCTGGGTTGCGGATTAGATCAAAGATCGTACTCTTTCAAGTCACAGCAAGCTCTCAAGGGGTCAGACAACGCACAGCAACCACCAAGCGCGCGGCGCGGCAAACCTAGTTGTTACAAAGGTATGTATTTTCTTTGCCTTTTCTATACGGTGATGTGATAGGATCATTGTCTTTTTCCTAAATTGAATTGAAAAATATTTTTTGTTTCAAATTAGGCGAAAGAACCGTCATCACAGGGATGCCAATCCTCAAGCTGAATGAGAAAAGTACAGGTCGCCATGTCGAGGAATTTCAAGAGAAGTTCGCATATAAACTACAAAAACAAATAACGCTCGAACCGCTTCGTAGGTGCATGACCATCTCAAATAGAAAATTTGCGAATTTGAGGGCTACATCCACCACCAAGGCAAATATCGAATGCAGAGATGTTTTTCCTTTTGAAATTTTCGTAGTCCAAAACAAAAAAAAGTGATTCAAAGGAACACCTGGGCACTTTCAAAGTCCAGAAGCTCAACAAGAACGAAACCACATGTTGACTCTTGTGCTACTGACTTATACTGTGCTTTTTTAGGAGAATCATTCTCAAGCCAAAATTGGCGGAGAATTATTTTGAGTCTAATCTCGATTGGGTTTTCCGCAGGGTGAATAGGTAGAAGCAAGGCAAACTGGAACCATTAGAATGATACAGAGTGTCTTGGAGAGCGCGTTTTAGCAAATTCAGGAAATCACTCCAAAACTATCATATTACGTGCCCCATTGTGCACCTTCGCTCTTTCATCGAAGCAGGGTCAACTATGTTGCTATTTACAAGTTAGCAACCAGGCAGGAGTCGTATTTTGATGCAGTTTGGAGGAGGGGGCGTCGCTACTTGCTCGCGTTGTAAAAGTGGTGTGATATGCACGGATGAGGGAGCGGCGGACGTAAGAAATTTACCGTTCAGCGGTTATTCATCCATATACCCTAAAAATGTGAGGAAAAGTGGGCCTTTATGCCCAAGTATATACCCCCCCCCCGGCTCGACGGTAATTTTCTGGGCGTAACATTTGTTGTTGAAGGGCGTTGGCCGTTAAAAAATTTTTTTTTCATGAGTGAGGGGGTCGGAAAAAACTCTTTGAAAAGTGTGCAAACGGATAGGACGACCCCTACGGAGCCCTGTATAGCGAAAAGGTGACAGATTACAACCCAACTAGTTTTGCGATTACGATACAAGTGGGACCAAACAAATTCCATTGAGCGTTTTTGGTTTCATAAAACGCCACAAACCCGGCCCGGGCTATATTCTTATCGACGTATCACGTCTCAATTGCCATAATATTGGCACACCCTGTAGAGCCTATTCACTATCTCTTCAAGGAAATCGTCCCCGGAAAATTCAGCGTACAAAGCTCAACGCGAGAAGATTAACTTTCAGTAATACATTTATGAAAACCACACTCACGTGGATGACTGAAGGGTAACTCATGCGACGCTAAAGGCAGGGTATGGAAAGGAATCGATTTCAATTGTCGAATTTAGAGAATAGAGGCAAAACGATCTTGCATAGGATGCAGTAGAAAGAGAAACTTCATTGCCACAGGTAGAAAAGGCCAAAATATCCCGGCGAAGCTTTCCGAGAATCACGCGGGATCCTTCCCGTCAGCACATTTGTGACAGATGTGCGCGGGAATTTCAACGCATAACAGCCCTTCCGGTTTTTCGAATTGTTTACCAAAGCAAGCGCCTTTTTGTCCTCTTCGTTCATAACGCGAGTGAGAGGTCTCAAGCGAAGTGATTCATGAGGAATAGCATAATGGATTTTTTTTGGTGGAGATTTACTCAGTTTGCAAATCGGTCAATATCGGTAATTGGAATGTGCTGTGTATGAATTCTTGTTTAGCGTTGCTTCCGTTACTTGTGCATGAGGCGCAATGCGACTTATTAACTTTGCACATTTCAACTTTTCCCGAATTTTGCGAACCCCCCTTTTAGGGGAGTCTCGATACGACTCCCACCATAGGTCTCAGGAGGCTCCCTCAAAACGCACCCCTCCTTCCTACCCCGATTACCACCCTCACCACCATGACCGTTTCTACAGGATTTGACTTAGACCGACAGTCAACGTACCCCGCCCACTTTTTCACTCCAAAACGACCGTCGAGCAAGGGAGGGGAGGGGAGACCACGTACTAGCAGCAGATCCTCCAATATACCAATTTTATCTCATTCACCCTACTTTCACGGAACTTTCGAACATACTCGCCGAGAAACCTGGTGAATAAAAGCTCCTTTTTACGACCCCCACTCGCACTTTTCCAGAGGTTATTAATTTTGCTCAACCCCAAAATGCGATCACCCCTTTCCAAAATCAGAATTTCCCCCTCCCCCCTCGTTCGAATAGTGCGAAGAGACGGTTGATGCTGGCGCCAGCGCCAGCCTTTGCAGTCATGCGCCATATTAATGCTTCTCGCACTTTTTACAGTGTTCACACTGTCTGCATATTCCGCACCGGCGCCAACCTTGATGGATCACTTGGGGCAACAACTATTCAACAAAGAATATTTATAATAGTCAAGTGAAATTAACAGTTGCATGGTACAGACAATTTCAACATCTACATGTTTTTTTTTCATAGAAATAACCCGACTTAGAAGCTCTCAGAATGCATGCACATCCTTATAGTGTGTATGTGGAGAAGATCCTATCCAAGAGAGATTAACCGGTACAGTCATAAACCGAATACATTTGATATCCTATGGAAATATATTGTGAGCTAATTTTAAAAACAGCTCTTTTGAATAGAAGGAAATGACCCGATCATGCACCGTTTTCGTCGGCTTCAGAAAGTCGTTGAAGTTTGACGGTCCGGCACAGTTGGTCGATAGCCACCATTACATGCTGAAAAGCACGAGTCCGTTACCAATACCTGCTGAAAGAGTTCATATAAAAAACCTAAAGAAATGGCCTTCTGAGATTATCCCTATTGCCAACAGGAAAAAAGGGGTGCCTAGAATAAGTGCCTTGGCTAAAAGACACTGCAGCCGCATTGGACAGCATTCCATGCAGTAACGGCAACCGAAGTGTTTCCACTGCCGCCCCGCGGCGCCGCAGCCACGCACCAATCAGTCTATGTTTAGGCTGCGCTCCGAGTGAGACAGCCACTGCCATCTCCACCTCCTCAAGCCACCCTCAGACGAACGTTTTTCCTATATCATGTTGATTTAGCGCATTAAGACGGCAGTCACAAAATAGCGCCAACTCCCACTCGCGCCCTATCGTTCTCTCTGCCAAAACAGGTCGAGGCGGAGTGGGAGGGGGGAGGGAAGTGAGAAGGGGTAATTGGTACCATGAAGCGGCAAATCGATAAATTTTTAAGTTGACCCTATCTCAGTGAAACTTTCGCGGCAAGTTCCCAATGATCATCGAAAAACCGACGTCCACAACCGGACCGCTTTTTACGACATCGCGTTACACTTTTCCGCAGAGGTAGCTAGACGGCTTAACTGCTAATCCAAAGATGTGACCGCGCCTTACAGAATAGTCAACAAAGCGCGAACCGAATCAGTGCGATTAACGAACCGGTGGGTGCCTAGCATCCCTAGTCCCAAGGAATCAACAAAATGCTTTTATTACGTCGCAGCGTTCATTGGCTTAGCAAAGGAGACTTCGGCGACTGGCGTTTGGCAGAGCTAAGTCTGGCAAAGAACAGCTGCAATAAAATGCTTATGCACAAATTTCGAAGAATTTGAATGGCAGGGGCGGATTCCACTGACAAGGGACTGCTCGCACACTTTGACATTGCTTTCGCTAAGTCGTGGGTACCGCTTACAGCAAAAGACGCTCGACTCTCAGCCAGCAGAAGAAAAGCAGTAAAGGATATTGGCCGCATATCTCAAGATACGGGGGCATCTTGGTGGTGGCGCATTTGAAATCGCGTAAAACATGATCCTTCTGTTGAAAACGGTACCAAGAGCTAGGCGGGGAGGAAAGACTCCACGGTGCTTTAGCTATTTTCATTCTCCCCGGAATTCCTGTACCCTACTAGACTTAGTTTTTGAGGATGTCCCTGTATATTGTCATAGCGCCGGTTCCTCTGTCCAACTAGGAGAGGAACCGGCGCTAACACGCAATATGAGGGACATGTCCTTCTCTTCATGTCGAGCTACCATATCTATGGTTCAGGAGCGTATATGAAACGGAATAACAGCATTTGCAAGGCGTTAAAGCAATTTGTGATAGTTTTACAAATTTCACTCCTCACCCCCCTCCCGCCCCCCCCATCCCTATGGGTAATCGCGTTACAGTGCAAGCGATGACCCAGTTTCTGCTTCCCGTCGCAATTGGGGCATCCTGACCAGGGTGAATAACGGTCGAGGAATTCCTCGACCATGGCTCTCTACTGTGCGAGAGTAGTGTCGAGAGTGAATGAATGCGCGGAGAGCACAGACGGCTCGCGGGTGGCGAGAGTGAGCATCCGCGTGGGAGAGCGTGAAAGAAATCCTCGACGAGCCGTTGTCTTTCCTCAAGCGATTTTCACCCTGATCCTGACCCATAGCCTAGGAGGAGATATTCACAAGCGCAGCAGGGAACCGAGTCAAAGCAACTTCACGACTGACCTTTTTCCTTGACGTCATCCTCGTTGATGAGCATCATTCCCGTGCTACTGCTCAGCTCATCCTCGCCTGATGACTCATCCGCTTGACTATTCATCCTGAAATAAAAATATATTATTAACAAGTCATTCATCATTTCACTATCAATAGCCAACGGCGGAAAAATCACATGGCAGCACAGATGGGCTAAGACGGAGAGGTTCACTCTCTGAATGTCGCCTCATTCGCAACATAGTATACGTTGTAAGCGTCACACAAAAGCCGTGTGTCAAAGCGGGAAGAGTGAGTCGTTTCATAGAAATGAAAAACACGCACACAGTGGATGTACCGTGCTGAATACGAGAAATTTTTTTACTGTACTGATATTGAGCAGGAAGAGAAGTTTTGTCGCTAAATATCACTCGAATTCTCAATGCCTTACGAGAAAGTTCGGAGGAGTGTTACGGACATACTCGGCTCCATTTTCACTTGCTGGTACGTCATTCGGTAGAACGATTTTGTGTCCACGTGCATGATGCTTCAGAAGGAACCGGACACAGTCCTCATGATGGAAGCTACGAGCGTCGTCAAGCGGAGTTCGACCCCATCTGGAAATATAAGTATGACATCCTGTTTGAGAAAAATGAGTAAGAGCTACATTTCGTGATCGCAGCGGAGCACTGCCAAGCAAGGTTAACCGTGGCTAGCCGATTTTAAGATTTTCACGATCCCCCTTCCCTCTCCTCTTCCTCCTCACGAACCCTGCACCAGCAACATCCTTGGAGAGATCCTCTAAATGCACCTCCCCCTCTGTGCAGGTGTGTAGACGAGGTGTCAATCAACCGGTCACTGTAGTTCTAAAGCAACATGGAATCATAGAGCCGACGCGACCCTCTGTTCGCCACTCGGGCCGGGGCTAAGATGGGTTGATAAGGGTCGTCGGAGCTAATACACCTCTCATAAAGTCGATGTTTCCATTGTATTCGATTTAGAGACATAATGAAGTTCAACCCGCCTCTGAACGGAGACTGATTCGGCCAAGTCTAAATGCTTGTTCGAGATTTTTGGACAACTCCTATACAACTCTCTCCTTCACAACACCCGAACGACCCTCAAATTCATTACGCGAATCCTCCACACCAAATACGAAGAGAATCCCCCCCCCCACCCATAGACTTGATGAAAGCTTCCTTATTATCGGCAGACATGCGAAGTAAACACCGGGCTTAAGTTCGACGAACAAGGCTCTATTCCTTATGCGCGTATGTGGTCCGCTATGGACAGATTGGCATTTAGTTTCCTCCCGCAAACCTGACTCATACGCCTCAATAACCCATAACCGGAATTGGGAAAGTTCTTTTGGTGGCCCCCCTTTTTTTTTTGCCGCCGCCGCCCTGGACTATTTTAGAGGTCATCGACAAACTCTAAACGACTTCTGTACTCGGTATCGTACCTGTCTCGTGGCTGATGATTTACTTTAGCGACGTTGACGAAGAATTTCACAAGGTGCATGTGTCCTTCAGCTGCAGCCACGTGCAACGCCGTCCGTCCATCATAATCGGCCATTTCGAGGTTAGTGCCTTGTAAATACATCCTAAATTAAAGCGTAGCTTCAAAAAAGCTGAAAAGTTGAAGGTATGTGAGTCTTTAAAATTCATGGGTTTCACTAATGGGAGCCTAAGAAATGAAAAATTTGGAAAAAAAAGAGTGTGGGGCTCTGAATTGGCAGAATCGATAACGGTCTTTCAATCCTGTGATAATTTTTACGGGGAATAATCCTGAGCCGTTTTCTAACTGTGCGCGTTCTGTTCTTCCCATTATGATGATTATTTCTACCGATTATTTCCTCCAACGTCATGCTGATGCAATCGCTAGCCGGATTGAAGGCTGTTTCTCCCCCGCGAATTGAACACCGCAATCCCTGGAGAATGTCAAGCGGGCGGTTTTACAGCTCGTAAGAAGTATGGCAGATGGGATTCCACCAGTGAAGCAAAGCGTTCAGAGCACAGCAAAAACATGGAAACGTTAGATGGCGAGGCCGCGAAACAGCCTATAACCAAGGATAAAGCTGGAACATAGGCGCTCGTACACGTTTTAGCTTATTACAGATAAAAAGTGATACGTATACTTTTCAGGAAAATAACTGATGCTGCACATCTTCGGACGAGAAGGACCATCGATGTGAGGTTCGACACTCATCTTTTTTCTTTGCCAAATGAGCTGTGAATGAATTTCAAAGGCAGTGCGTGCCATGGCTTGGAGGGGATGGTGGAGGGCATTGAAAGCGTCCAACAACACAATGGTGCAACTGGGACCGGCCTCCTCAGCAAACGCTTCCACCCAATCCGTCTTTCGAATAGCTGTGGCTCACAGCCGGGTACTCCCAGGAGCCCGTCGGCGGAAGAGGCGAGTTAGCAGGCGAGTGCGCGGTATTAGTGGAATCGCATCAAAATTAAGAGCAGAATGTCCCATATGCACGCTATCTTATCAGCACATCACCGCTGACGACTCGTCCACGACTCCGGCTGCTTGATGCGCGATGGGCTCCGGAGTACCTTCCGAGCCGTCAAACCCATGCCCGACACTTAGCTTGGTACGCTTATACCTTCTTAGAGACCGTATAAGGGTTGAAAATTAAAAGCTTCACCATATCATATATAAGGAAGCACAGATTTTAACAGTAACTGGTGCCCCGTCCCCCCCCCCCCCCCCCCACCCACCCCCCCCCCTAACGATTTGACGGAGAGAACGGAGCAGCTCGTGCATGTCAAGGGCCTCCATTGGCGCTAGATCGAAGCGTAGGGGCAATAGTGGTGGTAATGATTTCTGACAGCGTAAAACATCTCACTAATGGTAAGTCTGTGGTGGGGAAAAAGACTTTAGTGCGTGAGCGATTTCCATTTCCCCAGAAGTTTCTGCCCCCTACTGGGCTTGGTCCTAGGGGATGCCCCGTATCCTGTCATAGGCCCCTCCATATGTTTAGTTGATTACTTACTCATTTACCATAAAGTTCTTATACTTTTCATTTATTTGTTTATAGTTAGGAACAATAGACTGTTTATAAAAAAGGCCTTAGGGGGCAAGTGGCTTAGGTTACATTATCAGGACTTTTGGTTGTAATCCTGATAATGTAACCTAAGCCATTTGCTCCTTAACGAAGTATGTTCAAAGCGCTATCAAATGGCAACTTGGAAAGAGGACGAACGCATGGCGCATTGGAGCAGCCTTGCTAAACTGCTTTGCTTTTGAACTACAAAAAGAATTGGACAAACGTTTCAAGAATTCAACAGGGATCCTATAAAGATCATCATGGATAGGTTCTAATAAGGGTATAGGGTTCTGAAAAGTTCAGCAGTTAGATCGATAATGTTGCCACCAACCTTCGCACGACATCAAAATCGCCATATTTGGCAGCGAAAAGCAGCGAGACGACGATTTCGGTGTCTCGATTGCCGATCCTCCGTCGAGGATCGTGTTTCTTTGAATCGGCGTGTAACAGACTGTCATAGTTGTGGAAGTTGAACGATTCAATCAGCTTCTGAAATAAAACACGGACCTTTCGGCTTACGTGACCCAGATAGTAGCTGGTAACCCACCTGACAGAAGGCAACTCCACGTGCTGAATTACCCAACCTGTCCAGTGGTGGCGAGTAAAGAGCGATACCCATTAGATTTGGAACAACAACGATCATCACTCCAGAAACGCCAGATTTCGCCGGCAAACCGACCTAGAAAGGAAGTTGCTATATTTTTGTCTTTAAGAGTGCGCCATGTACATGTTTTCCGTTTTATATCGTCAAGCCTAGTAGAGACTGCATCGATTGGCAGGTCCTCTTGGATTAGGAATGGGCCATGTTCGAAACTCTCTTATGAAAAAGGAAACATTTCTTCATGAAGAAGAGACTTCTAGCAGCAATCAGCTTATTCGTTTATAAACTTTTGCGCTGCATGGGCGCAGTGGTACATGCACTTGCTGGCCCTAAGGCCAAGCTCAACTCTAAAGGAGGGCTTTGGTTGAGCTCGTAGCAGAATGTTGGGATGAGTTTCCATCGGCTTTAAAGGCCGGGTCACGATTGGGTCCTTACTGAAATCTCTAGTTGGATGAGAAGGGAGGTTCCCTAATCACTGGTACTAGTACTAAGCGACTTGAAAGTGCGCAACAAAGGAGCCAATGTCTTTGCTTGACCGCTGCGACCGCTGCCATTCTTACCAAGCGGACACATGGGGTTTACGCTCCTCGCTCGTCAACATGCTATCGCGTTTTCTCTTCGGGCGCTGTGTTCTTCGACGTACTCGGTTGGAACTACCGATGCAATTTTTTGCGTGTGGGCCGGAGGGAGCTTTTTTGCTGTTTCCCTGATGATTTCCTCCTATTTTCCTGCACTTTTTCCTAAAAATTTTTTTAGGCACTAACATTCGGATCGCGACCGGGATTTAGTTTGATACGCGAAAAGGACCTACTGATGAATGATAAAGTTTAGATTCATGAAAATGGGGCTGTACTGAAATTCCAGACTCATCGAAGCGACATCCAAAAGTCTTTACCAATTAAAGAGAAAAACGATCAAATGCTTAATATACAAACCTTGATAACCGTAATTCTCGGCTACTAACGACCTACCCGTTACTTCTGCAATCTTGACTTTTCACCGAACAAAATGAAGACCTGCAAATGTCAATTTTACCTGGAAGGCAAATTTCCCAGAAAAATCGTACATTCCACAGGAGTACATGAGTGAGAGGACGTCACGACATGGACGTGGATGAATACAAAGCTCATTCAGTAAGCGGACAAACACCTGAATTACCGAAATGAGCAAGGCTTTACTGATCACGGTAGGAAGATTCTGGAAAGTGCTCACCTCCATTTGCTAAGGTGGCCGCCATCACAGCTGCTGTATCACAGTAGTTTCCAAAGAGCAAGTTTGAAAGAATAGAGATCCAATTTTCCCGAGACCCTAAATTACAAGCGTACTTCAAGATAATTCAATTAACTCGTATTAAAACCAGACTTTCCTTCTCGATATACTGAGTGACGAGTGTGGGAAGCACTTTTCTATTTCATGATGTATGAGGAGGGCATAGTACGATCGGCGGCGGTCTCTTTCAGAGGGAATCTGACAAGCGGGCAAATTGTTTTGCAGAAAATGCGCGTAACGCCATAATCATTCCTAGTGAAGAAAGCTGAAAAAGTGGGTGCTCAACGGGAGGGTAAGCCCCTTGAAACACTCTAAAATGGCCATGATTTTACCCTTAGTGAGGACGAGTTATGTTTTATTGATGCGAATTTAGTTATACGAACACGTGGACACCCTGTGAACTTGCCTAGGCCATCAGACGCTTCGTGAGGTTGACATACGGGACCAAATGGTCTCCAAGAAATCGATTTAATCCTCACTGAAAAGTGGCCATCACCTAAACAACTTGCTAGGGAGGAAGGTCTAGCTTAGGGGGAGGGATTCAGACCCGGGTACCCACTTGAGTAGCGGCACTGTGTACCCATCTGGTCAATACTACCGATTGTGCGGCCAGTTGATGCCCTTAATCAGGGTTAAGGGTTCCTCCTAGACAAGTCTGATAAAGGCCGACCGACCCCAGATTAACTCCTCCATCATTTTGAGATTGAGATTGAGAGAATTTGAACCACTTCGAAGTCCAATCCCACTTCGACAAGTTATACTTTGTACTACGACCTTCCCGTCCTTGATTTGTGTAGCCCCTTGGTATGCCTGTTCCACGTACATTGAACCCTGTCCTCAACTTGCACCTGGGACTAGGCTGGCGAGTGGTATCACGCCTGGATAGTTTCGAGCCATTAATTTAAATAAAGGCTGTTTACTGGACTCACGTTGCGTTATTGAATCCGACATGTTCGCCTCCGGCTAGCTTCCGGTACTCGTTCAAGACAAAATCGAAACGATCGGCCATTGTGAGGTGATTTCGTATCAGTGACGTCACAATGATGGCACCGGCATTGATAAGCGGATTGTGGGGTTTTCCTGCAAAAGTTATTGGTGGAATTGCCTAGCCAGCCACAAAACCCTTAGCGTTACGTTACCGTTAGCATCCAAGCAGATTTCATTGAAAAGTCGGCCACTTGGCTCGTGGCCAACGTACGAATGGACAAAGTCAGCACCCAGATCCGATGACACAATCGCATAGTTGAAATGCCTGAAAATCGATTTTGGAGTTAGAATTTATGAGAACCAACCAACAGGAACAAACCTTTGACACGCTCTGCACGCAGAATGGAACTTTGGAATCACCGAATGAAACCCGTTGCCCGTCAATAGTACAAATAGACAGACCCCAGATGTCGGGGTTTTGCCGAGCCAACTGGGGAATGTACGTGGCTACACTGCCGTCTTTGATATGTCTACACTGAAATATAGACGGATATTCAAGCTCAAAAACCTGTGGTTATAGATTCAAACCTCTTCAAATATGGCTTTGACTTGAGCGCAAAATTCTCCCCAACTTGGAATAATCAGATGATTACGAAGCGCTTGTGAGATCAACTGCATCGATGGTTGAATGCATCTGAAAACGGTACAGATAGAAAAAATGACTCGAAATCAGGATTCAGATGATAATATTTAGGTAACAATTTATTTATTATGTATTTATTTATTTATTTCTTTATTCATATTTATCTGTATCAAATCCAATAATTCTTTCATGTGCCATTTTATTTTGCTCTAATAGTCATGACTCGAATAATATATACTTGCTCTAGAATAAATTCAGGTATTAAAGGCAGTGATCACGATGGCCAGAGGGTGGTCGGTCCTTGTGACGTCATTGAACCCTATTGGTGATATGGACCCGTCAGCGCGGAAGTGGTTGGGACTGCCCCTCTGACCCTTCCTTCAGTGACGCGGGCCAAGTGAACATCACAGACAACTGCACCGGCGCTTTAAAGCCTATTGTGGTCAGTGCCCTTTAAGTTCAAGGGTAATGTTTTTTATATTTTCTGCACCATTTTTTTCGTTGCAGGGCCACAATTTTAAGAAAAGACCAATTGCGTGCGCACGAATCGCCATTAATTTCCTCATCAATGATACGGTAAAGAATTGGGTCCAATTCCATTCAACGCCTCCTTGCCATGGTGCTTATTTCTAACTGTCATATTACAACGGTTTTTCAGGGAACACAGCCGTTGGCCCTTTAATTCCTGAACGATTTGTCACACCCACCTCTCTTTCTGAATAAATATCTTAATACCTGTTGACGGGTATCGATAACGGAATCAGCTCAAAAAACCTGTCAAAAGCGATTTATCAAAGTAATTTCGAAATCGTACTGCGGGGGTTTTCTGTCCGACCATCCAGAAAAGTCGTTCAGAACTTCGAGGCCTCTCAGGTTTTCTACATGTGATAGGGCAACGTCTATGGAGCAATGGAATGAGTTTCCTTATTTTCCGAGGGGCTCACGTGTGATCAGGGAAAAAAGAAAGTATTCCCTCAGAAAAAGAAGTTTTTCGAATTCTATAAACTGCACAGCATTTTTACCCTCCAAAATGCAGTTGCATTCCTTGACCTGTTTTTATTAGTCAAAAATTTTCGACTTATGTGTATGACCGCCAACGGAGAATGGGAGTTTTTATTTCATGAGGAAAATGCAAAATTTGGTCTCCAAGGTAGGGTAGGCAGAGGACTGTACGAACTGGCTATAACCCTTTGTTAGCAAAGTCACTTAGGCTTCATTCAACCCACTGCGCTATAACTTCTTACAGATCTGGTCTTCGCAGAACATTTGCTGGCTAGTGGAAAAAAAAAATGGAAGATATGAATAAGTATGATAATGTGCGTTTTTCTTGGTATAAAAAAAAGTACTGTTATTCTATTTTAGGCTTGAGGCCTGTGGGCGAAGGCAGTACAACGTTTGACGTATTGTCATATATGTCACGTTACCCTACCGCGACCGGTTTGGCAAGGTCGCAGTCCCTGGAACGCAGACCCGCTTTTGGCCGATCTAAAGCTCTACATCTAAGCGGCAGGCCTTTAGTACAAGACTCGTCGAAAAGGTTGACCCAACACGGCTCATAAAATAAGCCCAGTGCAATCGTGAAATCGCTCAGCTGCTACCGCGGTTCTAGATAGAAGTGGGATGCGTAGCGCACCCCAAAAGGGATTGGTAGACCTCGAATTTTTCATCACTTCTATTTTGTTATCAAAGGTCAAGTCCGGTAGAAAACTAGGGCAAACTGCCACACACCCACTCTCCTTTGTCTGACGTTGAGATGAATCATACAGAAACTGTAGATTCACAGAGTTTTCGAAATGTACTTCGGAACGAGTGCGCTGACAATGTAACAACGTTTTACAGTACGTGTACTGTTCTCTATTGATGCCCTTACATGGGACATTGCAAAGTTAAAGAAATCTGACACAACAGTAAGTGTCTTGCAGTTAGAAAATTGTTAATAAAAAGCTAGAGGAAAATTAGAAGAAATAGACGAAGGAAAAGAAAATGCACCAACTCCTTGAATTTGTCTCGTGACAGAAGGAAATTCCGCGCATCATCGTCTTCATCTTCAAAGCTTTTCATCCTCTCTATCATATGTCGCAGCCGTGGATCGGTGTCTCGTAAACCGAATGATTTGAGAACCTAAATTGATGGGATCAGTTCTGACAAAGTATTATTATGAAGAAAAACAGAGAGATTATTTTGATTCATTCTTAATTGTTTTCAAGTTTTTTTTTCAGCTTTTCATTTTTTCCATGCCTTTTCCTAGATATTTTATGAGCTGATAGGAGAAATAAAATCTGACAAAACGAAAACAGCACAGAAAGGGCTGACAAAGGGAATATTGGAAAATGATGTCTTCTAGTGAAGGAAAAAATCAACCCAGTATGGGTTCAGGTAGATAAATCTTTTTGATAGTTAGGATACAGCTGTTCACTGAGGTCGCAGATATTTCGCTCGTTCGGCTTTGAGATGTGCAGCAAGAGCAACGGAGCATGGCGAAGCCTTCTTCAACCGCTTCTATTTTTTCTCGTCGGCATCATCTTGGTGTCTGCACTCTCTCATCCCTTTTGCTCTCCGCCAATGCTCTCTTCTCCGTGCTCAGTCTCTCATAGCCTTAGCATAGAAAACCGAGCAGGCCTCCAGCTTCAGCGTTTTAGACGGACTTGTTTTTTCTTTACAGCTTGCCATACCGCACCGGTGGCGTCGTATCTATGTTCAAGAGCGACACCAATTTGATCCTGGGTGTACCTTTGGACTGAACTTTTCTCGGAGCATTCTGCTAATTTACAAGCTTTTTAGCGCCTTTCCCGACAACGTAGTGCTTAGTGAACTACAGCAATTTCTAAGAGATTCGATTAGTAGTCTTTGGCGCATAAGGAGCATCATGATAGCTTCTGAAATAAGATTTTCAATAAATTAGTCTAAGAGATTCCGGACCCAGGCCTTGCAGTTCTTCCTACCACCCAAGATCTTTATTTTGTTGAGTTGTTATCCCAATCCGATACTTCCAGATTGTTTTGAGAGCAATAGTAGAGTAGTGGGTAAGGGCTCAGCATCAACTAATCCTCTAACACGACGGAGTGACTAGATCCCTAAACTGTTATCAAAGCTCTACGAGCAAGAAAGGAGCTATGCTGGGCACAGGCCCTTATTCCAGAACAAAACAAAACGAAAAGAGGTTTGCAAAAATGCATTCAAATTGCTCGTCAATTTCCAACAAGAAATTAGACGCTTGGCGCAAATCAAAGGCGCTGACCAACGCCAACTTATTTCTCCCTCGCTTTTCAAAAAGTGTGTGTTTATTATTCCTTTATTTATTCATTTATTCAAAGTTATTCATCTAGTATTTACGATTCAAATGAAGCAAACAACAGCACTCACCTTGATTAATTTACTGATGCTGGCTTCTTCCTTGTTAGGCATTTTAAAGAGATCAAAGATGAGATCTTCAGGTGAGGTATCACGAAGTTCATAGGCATGATTCAGACCCTCCACAGTCTTCGACATAATTTGGGCTACAGAAGTCTTCCGATTGAGTATCTCCCCAATCGCATTCACTGAAAAGTGCGAGATTAGTCACCCTGGGAAGAAACCCTAAGAGCGAGTCGTAACGACCAGCCGTTCAGATGTTTTGTTCGACAATACAAACGCCGGCGGGGTTCTCCCACACTTTTAGTGCGATCATCGATCCACCAGCGTAAAGTGCAAAACTAGCAGCCTTTGTTCGACAGAAACTTTTGAAAGCTCATCGGCAAAGATTCCGATTTTCATGAGAGCCTTGAGAATCAAAGGCGCGTTCATACTTGACGTCTTGCGTGAAAATCTAGCTGAAGATCTAGGCGAATATCGAGCGATTCAACCACGCCCACTTAAAAAAATCGAAGCGAAACGAATTAGACACGTATCGATTGTTTTCATCTTGTATTTGGGAAATGGGGAAATCAAAAAAAAACAATAAATGGGCCGGCAGTATGGTAAGCCCTGGCCAGAAAAAGAGGACAGGCTTTTTGAATCGTTTTTCACCGGACCGTGCCAAAAGGCTCCGTATCCATGAGGTTTGAGTGTGTGAGAGAGAATAAAGATTTTCTGAGAGCTAAACATTTTTGAGAGCGCTAACCACTTTTTTAGATAACAAAGGGTCGAAGCGGATTCGGTCGCATCCCAAAGCCTTGCAGCTGAATACGACTCTGCAAAATTAGCCAATATGTATTTTTTCGGTCGGATTTCTCCAATCCGACAAGCGGGGCGAACGTCAAAGAAATCGATATGCATGCCACTGCTGTTTTCGGTTCTTTTCATAACACGGCTCTAACGCGTGAACAAGGTTTGAGTGAAGAAAAGCCAATTGACCTTTTGTAGGTTTTCTGTGGTTGACGCAGCCCTATTTCCCCCCCACAGTATGTACTGGTTTCCAAGGTAATTCGGGTCGGGTTTACGTCAGCGACAAACTGACGACAGCGCCAACCTTTCGTTCCTACTGATCGTCGAGCGCATGTGAGCAGCTTCTGCTCCGTTAACTAATGCGATTACCCGTCTCATTCCCTCAGAAATTTACCTGCCGCTGAAAAATGCCGGCGACTGAATCGCAAGGAGGGGAGAGGGGCATAAATAACTCTAATCGGTAGAAAGAGAAATGGAATTTCTGTGGTTGTTTTCAGGCAAAAAGCAACTCAATGAGCTCCTTTGGCCTTTAAAATGGAGTACTTGATTTTACGCGCCTGTCAGATGACTATGACCACTTTTTCACCTGTACTCTGACCATGTGTTATGGTGGGGCGTTACACGGTTCTTGTTATGGGGGGGGGAAAAGGTCTTTATGAATCGTCGATGGTAGGTGACGCTAGGAGTAAGCCCAAACGCTGGGGAGAACTGAAATTGCTCACATCCTCTCCTGAATCCCTTCCCTTCCAAGGCTTGGTCCCAATACTGTAAGTGCTCACCACTTGAGGTGCCTCTCTCTTTCCACGACATGAGCGCCCATGTATGAAATGTATGAAAAACAGGTTAAATGAAGAAAACTCACGATTATGCTGAGAATGAGCTTCATTCGGAGGCGACTTGACCAAGGCGAACGGCATGTCATCTGAAACTGGCAAGAGGAAGTCAACAATGTCACAGTGACGGAAAAAATTCCCTGCTAGAACATTTTGGAGGAGGATGACTGCCTAGTTAAGTTCGCTCGGAAAAGGGCCCGCATCTAGGACGCCGCATAAGACCGAAACGAGCACAAGCTCATTTAGAAACAAGTAACTAGTCAATTTTCTGTCAACTGCTATTTTTTTTGCGAAAGTTCGCCATGTTCTGTTACTGCTAAGATGCTGTGTTATGGGCAAAAAAGCTTGCCTTAGCCAGGACTTGAATCCCGTCTTGAACCCGTGTCTCGGCCTTCGGGTAAAACTGCTACCCGGCTCTCCACTTAGCACCGATGCAGGTGCGCTTACTAATTAGGAAGCCTGCGATTTTTGTGCGGCAAGGAACCCAAGGGGCTCGTGAGCAGAGAAGAAGGGAAACAGTGCCTGGTAAGGTAACTTGCTAGCGCATGTACCAGTTACTCGGGTATTAACGCGAGGAGGTGCGAGTTCGATTCCACGTCTGAGCAGTCAAAAAATTTCGGGTCCATAAAACATTCTTGTGAAACTAGGGAAGTAGCCTCATATTTTTCTGAACCTCTGAGCAAAAAAGCCGTTGTCAAGGCCACTGCTACCCCCCCCCCCCTTCCTCCTCTCTCCCCCAACTACACTTGGTCCACCAATAGCTGAGTAATATTGAGAAATGTGGCCCACACATGAAATAAACCGCACTAAAAGCTGAAACACAAGAAAATGTCATGTTGAGAACCACGCTGGGGTGTTACGTCATCATTGCGTGAGCGAGGGCAAGCCTAGACGTGAAAAAAGGGGGCGTTGGGTGGAGGGAGATGGCGAGGAGGTGAGGGCAGCCGGAGAGGTGACAGCGGACAAGGGACGAGGCAAGCGTCACACGAGACGACGAGCCAAAAGCTCCTGAACAGCTCTGCATATAAATCGGCCTTGGCCCGCTGCCAACTCACACGCCGTTTCCAAACTGCGATAAATGAGAGGGCAAAGTACATGGAAAACAGCCCGAAATCGGCCACGTGGCGGCTCATAAAGCATAGGCACGAATCGGAAAAATGATTGGTTCGGTGATTGCGAGAGTGTTTACTCAGAGGATTAACCTCTGGGAGTAGTGGGGAAAAAGGATGGGTTGAGGGCCAGGGGGAGGTTCTACGAGGGGGTCAAAAGACATTAAGCATGTGGCGAGTAGGAAAGAGCGCCTGGCCGACGAGGAAGCACAGCAACGGCGCGCTCGCTCGATACGGACGCAGAAAATGTCTCGTTATAATGGCAAACACGTCTAGACACTGGTGGAAGTAGAGCACGGGGAAAACCTTCCTGGAAGGGGAAAACGAAGGGAATGGAAAAAAAAAACCTGGGAAAGATGTGGATTACGAAGGTATAGAATGCTTAAAATGATAAAGTTTGGTAAAATTTGGTGCTATACAAGTAGGGTGGGCACGCCGCATTTTTTGAACAGAAATGTATGTAAGTGGGACTGCTGCTCGCTACTATACTGTCACGAGAATCGGGGAGTTCGTGAGCCAGGGGGAGTGTAGCCAATCTAGGGGGTGGGGGGTGAGGGCAGTCACTTGACATGCGTGAAAAGCTGGGTGTGCCCACCCCACTTGTATAGCACCAAATGAGAAATGAATAAAAAAGGGAAAATGATATTGATAAAGTCAAAATGTTCGATTGGTGAATTGTTATCAGCTCGAAGACAAAAGGTCAGACACGGTTTTCAAGGTGGTCGTCGGGCGCCATTGTTACACAAACACATTCCACAAGGGTATCCCTTGACGTGTGTGCGGGGCGAAAAAACGGGGAGAGAGAAACGCGAATAGAAAGAATTTTCTGGAACGAAATTCGTAGCCAGTTTGCCAAAGCAATGAATGAATCCGATCTACGAGTTTTGTGCTTTTACAAAGGCATAAATTCAATAAAAACGGGGGAAAATCGGGGGAAAAACTCATGGAAACCACTTACGCCTGGAACGCGTCCTTGTGATTGAGATCGGCATGCTTTGCATCGATCATTGCGGTCAAATTCTTTCTCTCCTTGTGGTGCGATTTCTGAAAAAAGCAAAAGTCAAAATGAGCGTGGACTGAGGTGGTTTTGGGGGGTGGAGGCGGTCCGAACACCTCCTCGATACGTGGCCACTTTGCCGACTCCAATAATTGAAGCGTATAAAAGCTTGGCGGACCATGACAATCGTGGCGGCCGGCGCCAAGTCCCAGCCATTTTCATTGACGTGGAACCCAGCAACCAACGACTGATGGCCCTTTCCCGGAGAGAAAGAATGGGCATCTTCAAATGAGAAAATAGTTCAAATAAATGCAAGCCGTAATACCCGGTAATGGACGGGGGGCGGCGATTAGAGCGGTTGAACACCACACGCGATAAGTGACAGATGGGACCGACGGCGGTAGACCCTCGTGGAAAACTTATTACCACACGTGAGACTGAGATGCGAACCGGGGGTTCACCGTGCGCTACGACAGAGGGCGGAAGCTGTAGAGAAATGGGATGGAGCCGAGGCGGAGGACTCGGAAAATCGACTGGCTTGCTTGCTTAGGACCTCTCGAGGCAGCCGAAATTTCGGGCAAGTTGTGGCTCATTGGGCCATAACGGGGCACACGAGATAAATATAGGTTCCACGCGTTATGCACTAGGACACAACAGAGAAGGGGTTGCGGCTTAGCGATTTGGGGGGGGGGTTACTTCACCTATCAATGAACATTGGATAATTTTGAAGAATGCACAGTGAAAGACTGGGTAGGTAAAACTTCAAAATTACCTGATTAGCTTCGGTTTGAAGAAAAGAATGACCAATACAGGGGAGAAAATAAGAAAATGCCAAGAAAATAAGAAGGAACCGGGAAAAGAGGAGAAGAAAACACGAAAACCTCTCCGTCATTCGCAGGGAAGCTGTGAAAGCTTTCCTTGAAGCTGAGTATTCCCTCAGGGATGACAGCAAATGTTTTTTTGAGAAGAATGACAAAGCTAGCCTCCAAAATGGAACCCGGCCCTAAGGAAAACTCTAGAAAAGTCAGCAGCCAGTGGAAGCAATCGGGAAACAAGCCGGGATAAACGTTAAGAGCGATTCGACAAGCCCATGACGTGGAGCCAGCCAGCGTTCTGGTGAGCTTTCGCTGTGCAAATGACGGGCGAACGATCTGCACTTCCATGGACAAAAACATCGTTTAGTCGCCTTTCTCCTCCCACTGGGGTTGGGCGAAAACCGCTTGCACACATCGACAGGCAAATTGCAATTACACTTAGTATAAAGAACCATTCTGCAAATGTACACAATGACAGCACTCGAGAAATTTGCAGAAGATTGCAACAAAATCGCTTGACAGGCTAGCAAAACTGACAGCTTCAGGTACATTTTTATCCTGTAAAGGTGTTAAAAGGAGTCTGAGACTCCCAAAAGATACACATAAGTCTAAAATGGGGAGGGCGATAGAGGTGTGGTATAGCAGCAAGTGAAGCCGCCTACTCGCCGCACACTTGACGAGTGGCCAAATCCCTGACCAAATCTGGCCCAGATCAACCAAGCCTTCCAATGAAACGAAAAAGGAATACGTGGCGTATCCCAGAAATTAAGTGGAGAGGCCACAGAACGCTTCATGCTTTGTTCTGAAACGAGAAATCTCAAGGAAGGGTTCACTTCGAGGGTCAGAACGGTCCACAAATCACTTTTGCGCCGAACGTAAACTGCTTTTCGTTGAATTTTGCGGGCTTATCTAACGGAAAGCCTGCGCTTGCTTCGAAAGTATCACCGCTTAACTTCGACACATTTTTCGCTGAGAAAATCGTACGAATACATTAGAGGTAATCATAATCATAAGATAGCGAGTGCCGTAATATATCATAAATAGTTAGGTCGCAACGCCACAAAGACGTCCACAATTTTCGTGATGTCAAACCGATAGACGCGCGCGGCTGTGTTCTAGTGTGACTGGATAACACAAGTTATGTGCTGATAGATAACTCCACTTAGCTCCTTTGTTCCAAAGTGCTAGGAAAGAGATGAGCTGGGTCATTTTCACCTTACAATTAGTGAGTGGATAGAGCTTGCTCATCAGAGTGGCCTAGATATCGTGTGAGGTCTTCCAAGACAGCATACACCGACCATTCCATTTCTTCTTTTTCGTTTATGATCGCGGAGTATACCTTTAAGATAATGCAAAGTGATGAATTATCCCTTACCAGTAACAATTGGGATGGAGGGAGCCACTCACTGGGTCGCTCAGTTGTACCCCGGTGTCTAACGCTCAAGATAAAAATAAGATCATTGATAAGGCACTGCATAGAAGCCATGATAACACGCTCAATGCTAATGAAAAGTTTCACAAAAATGGGTCAGGCAGCTTTGCTTGGAGCCTTGAAGCGATTCTGAGCCTACATCTGGGCATCCCTTTCCTAGGAGGAAGGAGGGAGGCGATGTAGCGATAAAAAGCTCAGCACAGGGTGGGATCAGCTGACCATGGATGGAAAACTAAATTCGTATTCGTAATAAGAGGGCTTAAAACACTACAACAACTCGATCGACACTCTCGCCATCATGGCTGTTTTACAGTATTAAACGGCAGCAGCCGACAAAGCCCACCATTCTTTCCCTTTCCTTCAAAAACTGCAGCTGAGCGAGGAGGTGGAGGGAGGAGGCTAGCTGGGTGTGGATTATCAAATAAAGAAAAAACCCTCTAATTCTGGTTTATTTCACGCTTCTCTCGTAAACTTTTTGCCAGAATCATCAAGACGAAAAACCCGTCAAACACGACCTCCTCTCCTGCCACAACGACATAACGACCCCCCCCCCCCCATTTCACACTTCTTTAAATACGACCCTCTCCTCCGGGGAACTGCGTATTGACCCATTCTCCGCCTCCTTATGAACGCTCTAACCATAAAGTCCGAACCATAAAGCGCTGAGTAAGGTGCCTCGAATCTTAACCAAGCTCTTTGATCACTGCAACTGCTGCTGCGCAGTGACGTGACTATCGAAGAAATACGTGATATACGAAAGTTTTCGCGGTAACATCCATCCATAACCATCTCACACATTTCTTTTCATATTGACAGGGGAGCATAATCTTTGTTGCATGTTCTTTTTGCATGGTTTCAGAAACCACTGACATCTGTCACTAAAGGTGACAGCAGCACCAGGCTCAAGAAAGCAAATTCTCATTCAAAAATTAGGTCTGCTTGTCTGGTGCGAAATAATCATTTTTCCTATTACATAGCTTATTGCTATGGTATGGATATTGAGGTAAACGCGCTACTGTAGCAATAGAAATGTTACGAAATAATCTGCTGTGGCCCGGAACGCGGGTAGGGGTAAGTTCTTGGGGAGATCTGGAAGTGTTATGCAAACACGACAAAGAACCTACTCAGGATATTTATGTAGGAGTCACCTGATTCTAAAGACACACTCCACGATCGAGTTGAGACTATAATTCCACTCGGATATGGAACGAAATTTGAAGTAAACCACCATCAGGAAAGAAAGGTAAAGAAAAAGACAAAACACCGGAAATATGAGCCTATTTGTTCCCCTCTGTGGAGGTGGCTAACAGACAACGAGATAAGAATAACATGACATTCGACGAAAGATGAAAAGAGTCCGACAGTGAAGAGCAGCACAGCGGACCAATGATATGAAGCGCGGTGGTTGCCGCCCGCGAATGGGGCGGGGGGTAAGACATGGCCGTGTGCGATTCCAAGGTTGTCCAGTTCCTTGACGTCATAGTGGCGCATGTTGAGGGCAAACAGTGATGAGGATCTCATGCGTGTACCCCCCACTGACCTGAAACTGCTCCATGGGAAAGATTTGTCTAATGGGACTGAGGCATATAGTGTGCTTTCGAACTAAATCCCAAATGCAGTAAATTTTCGTCCAATTTTCTGTATCCTGTTGCTCATTGGGCGACATATTTTGTGAATGATCACCTATTATGCCGAGAGAAGATTTGTCGGCCAAGCATTGCCTTCATTTAAAATCGCAACTTGCATGATAGATGCCACATTGAGAAGCGCTTGCGAAACGGTTCAGATAGTGCGCCGAAAATGTCAGTTCCCCAGTCGGCCATCATTACAGTAAAATTTTGTCCATGAACCTGGATGAACACAAAATGGTTGATTTTTTTGAAAGCACAATTCAGACAGAAAATGTGTGATCGATCTCTTCGGAAAGGCACATCTGTAAACATCGCCCCTAGACGATATTTACAGATGTGCCTTTCCCGTGCACGGAAATCACCTGACAAGAGCGCTAGGTTTTGCAAAGTAAGCTGCTGCAGCTGCAGATTTTTTTCTCTATCAGGCTGTTGTCTGGCGCTCTCTCATCTGTAGCGCTCTCTCGCCTCATACTCTCCTCTCCGCGCTTAGTCTCTCATTCCCTTAGCACAGCCGATTAGGAAGGTGAGTGAGCCCTTAACCTAAGCGTTTTCGACGGATTCTTTTCCTTTTTTCTTTACTGCCGGCCCATTTCGGACCAATACATTCGCATTTGTGTGCAAGAACCACACCAGTTCAAAAGCAGACCCCGAGATAAAACTGGTGTTAAGAGCGCTTCGTAGTGATGACTGAGCTGCGGACGGCCTGAAAGTGGAAAGGAAAGCTAGAGAAATCTTTGGGATCGCTGAAATTAAGGCCTTAACCTTCAAAAAGGTCGGATGTGGAACGATGGCGAGGCAGGGCGGTCAAAGAAGACAAAACACGCGAGAGATCACGCCGTTCGAGAGATATCGAGGTGGGTGGGAAGCGTTGCAACGGGGTCGATGGTTGCAGGCCCGTAAGGATTAGCGCCCTAACCGCGCAATTTTGCGACGAAGCTGGAGTGATCTAGGTAGGTAGGGACCTTACAATTTCCCTCGCGGTATCCTTCCTACAAGTCGGGCTAATCCCGGGGTTTGGCTTTATTCCTGGGGTATGCCTTTGAGTTGATAGAACAAGATTTGCATATGAGAAAAATGCAATTCCATGTAGTAATTTAGTTTTCGAATTAGCCTGAGTGCTTGTCAATGTACTGCATAAAGGCTAGAAAGGGTGGAGGTTTCGCAGTCCCTGCCCTTCTCCGAATAGATTTCGGCATGCACCATTCTGCTGAAAGATGTTTCGAACATAGTTATTATTGGCAGGACTTATCTTGGCCAAAAATAAGTTTTTCTATATGCCAAGACATAGCACGAGTTCTGCTTGTTTCCTCAAGGATTGTGGACTTGAACCATTGACGGACATGGTCAGCACAATGACTATATGCAGGAGGAGGGGGCAACAAACGGAGTCACTTCGCCCATGACGCGCAAGGGCGACATGTTGTGCTTCAAAAGGAAATGATGTCTTTTGCAGTAAAGGCTGCTATGGAGGCGCTTAGACTGAAAAGTGTGACTAGTTTTGAAAGGGGCAAGCAAAAAAAAATCGGAAAATTCCAAGTCTCTCGAAGCCTGTAACAAAGCGCCGAGAATAATATGCCATGCGAAGGCATTCCAAGGGATAGAGTCGAAAAGCCTACCGGTAGTGAATTCTTTTTCACGACAATAATGTGGCAAAACAAAGCATTCTAATCGTAAGAAGAAAGAACAAAGCACCAAGCGGGAGAGTATTTTGTGTTTTGATAAATTAATGCATATGTCAGGTTCCTATGAGCCCAGAAATGTAAGGTAAGCCTGGGAAAGCGTGGCGGGCAATCCGAAAATCTTGTATTACCCTTATGATCGAGCTTCGGCAAAATGGAGACGAATATTATAAAATAGAACAGAATAATACGTATTCGGTGAACTTCGTTGTATTAGTAATATAGTACATAGCGCTTGAATTCGGCACAAACATTCGAAACGATGCATAAAAACACAAACTAATCGATGATGTTCCCTTTGCCATTATTTACGGGCTTGGATTCCATTTAGCCAGAATTCACCACATGTGGAATGGAAAACGATATTGCGTCCTTTTCAATGCTCTCATTATCCAGAATTTATGCGACGCAAATGTGGCTTAGAATTCAGCGAAATTGGTGGGGTTGGTTGGAAGAAGTACTGGTGAGTGCGATGAATCTGTGAAAACCTCTAGTTTAGCAGCTTTCGCCTTTTGAAAGCTCAAGAAAAGCTGTCGTCGAATACGGCGATTCTGCCGCCTGGATTTCCCAGCACTATGAGAACATTTATGATATTGAAGAAAAACAACAATATTGCAGGAAAAAGTGTTTTCAGGAACGACTTTTATTTTAGGGAAGATACACCGTTGGGTGAATTTGCACGTACATGCAACGATATTACGTCCCAACTCAATTTATACTTGTAACTTGGACCACCTTTTAAGCGCTGAAGGTATCCACACCACAAACATAGAGATCTTCGTGTAGACGCAGGATCGCCTTTCGACACCTTTGTCGTTGATCGTTTATTCATTTGTTTATTTATTCATGCGTTTCGGAGCCCCCGAAGACGA
Organism: Ostertagia ostertagi; assembly: GCA_036418205.1. Lineage (NCBI taxonomy): Eukaryota > Metazoa > Nematoda > Chromadorea > Rhabditida > Trichostrongylidae > Ostertagia > Ostertagia ostertagi. The sequence goes on from MU888102.1 coordinate 27,620, forward strand.
ACTTTTAGCTTACGAAAAACTTATTATTGCCGCGTAAAAGGAAGAAAGGCATCACTATAAAGATCTTCAATATGTCGAGCACAAAAGAAATGAAAAAAAGTTAAAAAAAAGCGGAAAAATTAATGCAAATGAAAATAGCTAAGAAAGAAACTAGCCGACTTGTCGAGCAGAGTTAAAGAAGGATTCCATGATAAGTCCGAGTCGCGGAAGGCAGAACCTACCTGCTGGAAAGACGGGCATACCACCTGTGAGTGGGAAAGACACACGTTTCGTAGCAGAGTATGCCCCGGGGACCTAGCATGGCCGTCCCAGCGCCACTCACACGCTGCCGGCCATCCTCTCACCGTCTGACTCTAACGTTAGCAGAGAGAACGTTAACGTTGAATAGGGCAGCAACTATGAGAATCGCCTCGACGCGGAAAGCAACAAGGAAGGGGTCCTATTTCTCGGGTTCTGGGCCAACCACATTCATTTTCTAATGAACT